>QFDX01000158.1:0-21127 GCA_003315875.1 Lactifluus piperatus | reverse complement strand
GAGTGTGACCGAGGTGCGAACTCGCCGGTCCTCCGTATCGTCTGGGATGTTCACCGCGAGGGTCGTCGTGACGTCCATCAGTCCAAGGACGCGAAGCTGATTTAGCTCTTCGAATCCCGCAAGTCGTTCCAGGAGCTCATTACTGGGTCCTTCGCGGTCTCCCCGCCTTTGCCAGGTCTGAATCTTCAGATGCTTGTTCCCGGAAAGGTTGAGGTACTTGAGATTCTTATTAAAATTCCTGTTATGACAAAACGAAGTTGGCGACCACGTAGCCAGTTTTTGTACATGGAACGCTCACCAATTCCAATCAAACTCCCAGTTACTGATATTGTACCTCAAACCGTTGCTGCCGACGTCTAACACTGAGAGATTAATTATCTTCCCCAGCTCTTGTGGTAACGTCAATAAGCGATTCCCGTTCAAATACAGAATTTCTAGTTTGTTCAGCCGCGGCAGGTCCTCCGTCGGTAAACCGGCAAGCTTGTTCCCGCTAAGGTAGAGCTCTTCGAGCAAGACAATTTCCTTGAAGAACTGCCTTGGAAGTTCCTGGATGTCATTGAATGACAAATTGAGCACACGCAGCTCCCGCAGGACCATCAGGAGCGGCAGCGTGTCATCTCCCAGTCGGTTCTCGCCTAAATATAATCGCTGCAGGGACTTCACCAGTGGTGGTAGTAAACGTGATGACGGGGCGACAGAGCCGGTCGTGGATGCTTTCCGGTCTGCAAGGCAAGGCACCAAAGTCGCCGTTGAACTCAACGCGCTCTCATATGCTCCAACTGATAGCGAGTTGGAGGCAGATGCGGCGGCCGCCTGAGGATGTGACTGTAGGCGTATGTGTGCGATGAGGTTCGAAGTCATGTTGATGCGCTCGAGCGAACCGCAATTCCAGAGTGTAATGGGGAACTCTGTCAAGTTGTTGTTGTGCACGTCGAGCCGCTCTAGTTTTTGTAACCGTCCAATGCTCGACGGGAGGGCGCCGAGCAGGTTGTCTGAACAGGAGAAGGACTGCAACAGACTAAGCTCGCCAAGCGACTCGGGAATCGCCCGGAATTTGTTGCCATCCAAGATTAATTCCTCGAGGCTTGTCAGCTGCCCCAGGGCAAGGTCGTCAAGCGACGATAGTTTGGCGTGCGATACATTGAGATGGGTTAAGGAGACAGGGGTCCGGCCGACAGGTCCAGGCGCGAGTGATATTTGCGTAATATCATTATGCGAGTTGTCTATTCTCTTGAGTAGGGGCCCCGAAGATAGGTCCAACGCTTGCATAAGATTGTGACCGACCAACAACTCTTCGAGGTTCTGCAACAGACTAACACCACCGAGCTCTGTGATGTTATTCCGCCGACAGTCGAAGACGGCTAAGTTTGCGAGGTGCCGAAAGCTGTCTGGAAGGCGAGTCACCCGATTGCCAACAATAATTAGGACTTTGAGCCGTTGCAACGACTGCAAGTCATCGGGAAGCTGTGATATCATGTTGAAGGAAATATCCAGTTCCTCCAGACTGGACATCCTGCAAACCTCCTCAGGGACGTCTTGAAACTTGTTATTCGAAATGTTCAAGAGCCGTAACATGTGTAATCGGGGGAAGTACCAAGGCAGCTTCTCCATTCTGTTATTTTGTACTCTCAGTTCTTGGAGATCTGGAAGACGGTAGAGAGCAATGTCGTTGATGTCGCCGATCCGGTTGCTGGAAAGATCCAGTCCCATCAGGGTTGTAAAGTTTTGCACACTTTGCGGCACCTTCTTGATACACATATTGGACAACCGAAGTTCTTGCAGAGATGTGCAGAGCTGGACAAAGTCACCCGGAATGTCGAGCATTGGGTTGCGCGACAATGTCAGCGACTTGATATCTTCGGCGTGCGCATATAGAACGACAGGCACAGTTCTCAAGCTTTTGTTCGTGAGATCGACGTTTCTATAGTCGGTAAAAATCATATCTTCCTCCTAGTTAAATGTCAGGCCGCGGCAGTAGAGATAGTCATAGCACCACCAACCGCAGGTCCCAGAACGGTGCTCTTATACACGAATTTCATTAGGAAGCTGAGATCACCCTCACCGAGGGTATCCAGACCGTCGGCTACATCATAACCAGCCTGTTCAAGACGCCTTCGTACGATATCTGCCGGCCGCTCAGACTGGGCCAGCATACGCTCTATGTACGCAGATTAGTATGACCCAAGCTAAACGAGATGACACAACGGACCTCTTCCCCGCTCTTTGAGATATAGCCTGTGGTCCTCGCGTTCCCCCGGATTGAGTATGGTCGAGTTGAGCTTGCCGGAGAGCTGTCCGACGGTGGTATCCAGGCTACAGGTCAAGATATGATGCCCGTGATTTGCGCGATAAACCCTAATCTTATAAGTGCGGGTGCCCGTGACCGGACTTGGTAGGGTGCGTGAGATTGTTGCGCGCCTGCGTGACTTGCGCTTGCCCGCGGAAGCCTTCTCGTCTTCGTCCGAGCTAGAGACGTCTGGTTCGGGTTGGTCGCCCGAGACCCAGCTAGGCGGTGCCGTCCACGCGGCCATGCCATCTTGCGCGCCTGATGGAGGCGAGACAAGTTGTGGTGGCAGCACTGCCGGCACAATAGTATGCGGAGACATCCTGCGGGGGTCAGTAGCTCCCTCACGGCTACGTATGCTTTGAGGGGGAGACATAAACGGATCACTGAATACGGGACCACCGAATTGGGGTGGGGAGGAAGGTGACGAGGAGAGCTGGAGTGCCCGGCCATCCGGACGGAAGTAGCTCGTGCTTGCCTCGCCCCCACCAACATTCGATATTGACGGGCTTTTGGCTGATTGAGGGATGAGTGAGGGATCAATTATTCCTTCCATGCGCCCTAGGTCGAGATCGAGGTTAAACTCTGACTGCATGGGAAATGAAACGGGTGGCGAGGATGTGCCCTTTGATTTCTTCCTTTCGCGACCCCGAACGGCGCGTAATGCATTTTTGCTGGTGGAGGATGGATCCATATGAAGGAAGGAGGCATCACCGCTGGCTGAGGAGATGAAGGCAGGGAGAGGTGGATGTGACTTGTTGGTGGTGGGCTGTGTATCTTTGTCCTCGGATTCAAGCCTCGCCCTGCTGCGGGTCCGTCTAAGGACATTGAGCGGATTGAAGGACCTGGGTTTCTTGAGTTCCTTGTTGCCATTGCTAGTTGAGCTACCCGCAATACTTGCGTGGTCCTCACTATTGGACTCGGTTGACCGGGTTGACCGGCCACTTTGATTCGGCGGGGGTGAGAAGGAAGGCATTTTGGGGCTGAATGCGAAGGGCTTGGGACCTTTCGGGGGGAGAGGGGGCTAGAGAGAAAGGGGAAAAAAAGATGGGAAAAGTTTGGGCGTAGACGGGAAAGAGGCGTACGGGTTCGTCGGAAGGCCAGATGAGGTCGTTAGAAGACGAAGTTGGTACGAGTAATTGGGGATTTAGAGGATAACTCTGAGTACCTAAAGCCATCAGAGGGTGAAAGGGATGGAAGGGAAGGGAAAGAAAAGAAAAGAAAGAGCGACAGCGAAGTAAGAGGTTATGCTCTTGTCTTTTGACTCGCTCGTCCAAGAAGATCAGAACAATCCTGACAGCAGATTATCGAGAATGGGAGGGCGCTCAGGTACCGTACTTGTCAACATATATCTTACTGTACAAGTACATCTACAGTTGTAGCAAACCCCTCTCAAACGCATACGCATACATCTACACGCATACATCTACAATTTCAGTGAACAATTCCAAGCAAATAATGCGCCCATCGGCATCGGGCCATCGGCTACGGATGCCCATGACGACGGGTCACTGCTCCGATATATTACTTTATACAGTAAGATCGGCTCCCGGCTAATCCATTTGATCGCTATTCCAACCCCCCTTCCGGGCGCACTTTCCTGTTCCGGCACCGATCCGGCGGTGTCCATGCTGGTCAAGCTCTGCATTGCTGTGCTCTCTACTCTACGCCCAGACGTCCACCGCCAACCATCTGTTTCCTTGATCCTCTACTGCCATGCCCTCATCAACATCGTCTGCCTCGTCTGCCTCTTCTTCCGCAAATTCCTCCTTCCAAGCTCCCAGCAGCCTCAAGGTTTTCACTGTTCTTCTGCACTCTTCCCACATTTTGCTTATCCTTCCCAGATCGTTGGCATCATCCTAGCGATAGTCAGCGGGGTTCTCATCGGGTCTAGCTTCGTCTTTAAGAAGAAAGGCCTCTTGCGCTCGCAGGCCGGGCACACAGCGGGCGAGGGTGTCGCATACTTAAAATCCGTACGTCACCTGCCGAGGATCCCCCGATGCAACACCAGAGCACTCACAATTTGCATCTCCAACAGGTGTTATGGTGGTGTGGCATGACAAGTGTGTCATATCTTCATTCTTATACTTATACAGGCTTACAGCAGTAGTGATGATTGTGGGGGAACTATGTAACTTTACTGGTCCGTGACCTGCCACTCTGCTAGCATTCTCACCAATTTGATCATCTTCCCCAAAGCTTACGCCTTTGTTGAAGCACTTGTCGTTGTACGTCACTTCGTCTCATCTCCCTCCTACGCCTTAACAACTTCCCTAGACTCCTCTTGGGGCGCTTTCTGTTGTAATATCAGCCATACTATCTTCAATATTCCTCAACGAAAAGCTCACGTTCTTTGGTTGGCTTGGTTGTGCACTATGTATTGTCCGTTGCATTTCGTTCACTGTGCGGCCCGGTCTCTGATCTTGCATAGATTGGATCGACTATTATTGCCCTGAATGGCAAGTCGGCCGCGCCCTCCTTGACGGTATCCCCTCACTGATTGACTTTTTAGGGCCCCAAGAACCTAGCATTGGAGAGATAGTTGTGTTTCAGCACTTATTTCTGTCTCCCCTCTTTGTCGTATACGCCACTTTCCTCATTCTCACCTCTTTGACCATTATCTTCTACTTCGGGCCCAGGTCATTTTTTCGTCTGTTCTTCTTACTCCGCGATTTGCTGATTCACCCCCAAGATATGGAAGCAAGAATATGATTTGGTACATTCTGGTTTGCAGTTTAATTGGTGGACTCAGTGTCAGTGTAACTACTGGGCTGGGAGCTGCGATTGTTAGGTCTATATTGGGCGATAATCAGGTTTGTTCCCCAAGCCCAAGCAAACGAACTTTGGAACATGCCTGACATGTTCCTGGTAGTTTAAACACTGGTTCATCTATTTTCTCCTAATATTTATCGCGGTGACGTTGGGTGAGTGGCCTTCCCCTGCCCCTGCAAAAGGAACTGAGCTGATCTGCATTGAACTTTACGTAGTGACCGAGGTCTACTACCTTAACAAAGCACTCGCCCTCTTCAATACCGGTAAGCATTCTATCCATGTTCTCGAATGGGAAGTCTCACTTAATTTTCTAGCCATGGGTAAGCCACCCGTTTACCTTTACCCCAGGTATATATGCACGATGCTCATCCATAAACACTAGTCACGCCTACGTACTATGTAATATGTAAGCTCGTCGCGTTCCATCAAGTCTTCTCTAAGTCTAATATGCCCCAGTTTCATTCAGCTCTATGGTCACCACCGTGGTACGTCGTCGTGTCGCCGCTTCCGAGGACTGCAAGCGTAATGGTATCCTTTAGGTCCTCTTTAAGGGTCTCAAGGCTTCCGCGAGTCAAATCCTCACTATTGTCATGGCATTCTCTGTTATCTGTGTAGGGATCACCATCCTCCAGATGTCGAAGGTTGATCCCACCGAGTTCAAGAATCTGGACCGCCGGTCTACAATCCTTCTTCAGGCAGCTCGGAAACAAACAGAAGGCTTTGAAGAAAAATATGCCTCAGGCATGGAGGAGCCTGGAATTGATGCCCTGCGTGGTTCCTTTGGTACAGTTGGCAGTATTATTCGCGCCCGCAGCGCCCGCCGCATGAGCCAATCCAGTCGTGCTACCGCCCATTCAAGTCGGTTCGGGGCCGCCAACTCCCACCGTGATGTCGAACGAGGTCAGAGAAATCTGCCTTCAGTTCAGACCGACCTCGATCACTATGGAGCTATGAAAAGACACCAACTCTTTGATCCTCCAGTACCCCATTTAGATAATCCGGAATTTGATGCGATATCTATGTCCAGCCAGCCGTCGGTGCCCAAGCCAACAATCAAGTTTGGCGAACAAGACGTTGTCCACTCTTACCATCGTGGTACGACCGGGAGAGACGATTTGGCTACTCATGAGCGCCGCGCCGCGCCTCACGGCACTCCCACAGTTGCGTCACCGTCCTCATATACACAAAGCGCCCCACCCGGAACCGGAAATGCCATACCGGCTCAACGGCAATCCCCGGATAGCCCCTTGGGACACCGCTCCCGTCCCTCCCGTCACGACCCTGAATTCAGCGGGTTGCACTCGGCGCCACCGCGTGTCGGTGTACCAGCGGCACCCTATTTTGACCCGTATACGGGCTCGTCGTTGTCGGCGACGTTACCATCGTTCCCCTCCGGTATGTCATTGGACGACGATAGCGAGCCACAGCGCCAGCAGCTGCAACATTCACGATTTTCCCGTCAGCCGAGCTCACGTGACTACCCCAAGGTAAACGCGGACGATGCAGAGGAGAGGATGTCCCTCTGGGACCCACGGCGAGACAGTAGTAGCGAAGTGGACGTTTCTGCAAGTCTAGAATCTCCGCCTGGAACCATTCGTCTCGTAAGCTCGCGGGGGGGACATATCTGAGCGGGCGATCTTTTTCTGCGACGAAATTTGTTGGTCGGAAACCTGTTGGGTCCTTCCCCTTCCGTATCTCCGGCCCTTTTTCTCTTCCCCTGGACGGTGATGATTTTCCGTCTGTTAATTATCTAGTGACGTTTCCTTTTTATTTATTTGGATATCAAACACTTCCCTTACTCCAATTTGGACATCTCCAACACGCCTGTTTTTTCTCCTTTCGGCCCTGTATGATTGTACGGATCGAACCAAACAAATAGCTGACGAGTCTCTCGCTCCATGTGTGAATTTTTTATGACCAGGAGGGGGGCGCACTCGCCTTCCCCCATGCGCCCATTCCCGTTCCGACCTGCCCAACTTTCCTAATAATCACGAAATGACTAGGTCCCATGATAGTGGCAATATGCATCAGAGATTAGATTACTAACTTTCTTTCGTCACGCGAACTGACCGAATCAGTGGAACATCAAATATATGTACGTGATCGTCACTCTACCCTTGGAGTACTGGAGTTGTTCACAAGTCGACTCTCTTATTATGGCATGCGCCAAAAAAACCTTGGGGATAAAACTAAATCAAAGAATCTAGGGGATCTGCGACCTCGTAACTCACTCAGCCTCTCCTTCCGAACCCATATAATCTTAAAACCCATAGGCCGGCAGCCTGCTGCGGGATATGCCTTATATTTATATTAGGGTTGACTGTATGACCGTGGGGCGCAGGCGGTTCACCCAGGAGAGGGGGACCTGTGACCAGTGACAGGGGCTACCTCACAGCTGGAGACGGACGGAGGGAAGAGAGACGAACATTTAAGGGAGACGAACATTTTTTTATTTTAGTATTTACCAATTGTATCAATATGACTCTACTAAGTACGTGTGCGTGCTTAACTGGAAACGTTCAAGTCCACGACCCCACCCTATCAGTGGGAGATCCCGCCAAGATCCAGAGTTTGAAAAAACACAGGATCTGGATACGGCCAAGAAAAGATAAAAATGAGAGCAAGGGGCAAGGAAGGAGAGAATATATGGAATATGGGAAGTGAACGGTTACGTATGAGAACCACAAGAAAGGGTAGGGCTTAAAGCGGTACGTGCCCGTCTGATCGTCCGTGTGTGTGCAGATCACAGATTACACACTCACGGTTGTATTTGTAGGCTAGATCATGCCTAGGCCAGGGACGACGTGGATAGCTTGGATGACGCACGCGCCCTACGTTTGTTCGCAGGCCTGGAACTACCGCCGATACTGCCACTGCGCATCAAGGCACTGTTGAGGTCCGCGGCGATAGGATCCTGCGACTTGCGCTGACCACGGCGCGAGGTGAGAGGATACTGGCATATGAGCTGCCTCTTTGCGCATTGGCTGTTATTTTGTGTTTTGTAGTCCACAGAGTCAGGAGGATAGGCAGGAGAGAAGGTGGGAAGAGGGATGAGCGGGGGAATGGGTGTCAAAAGGGTGGTCGGCAACAGGCGGCGACATGGGGGAAGTACGAAAGTGCGGCGCAGATGAATTCCGACATTTGATGAAAGAAGGTGTCAGCGCGGAGGAAAAGAAAGGAAACGGAGAGTAAAGTGAGAATGATCAAATGACGATAAGGGGTCTGTGAAGCCTAGGTCGCATGCCAGGGCACAACGTTACATGCGGCCAAAGCATAAAAGCTGGGCACCCTCTCCCAGGCTTTCCAGTCGGGGGTTAAAATGTGCCCCGTTCTGACTGTCCCAGCATCTCCCCACGAAATGCCCCCCCCCTCCTAGGCTTCGCTGGCGCATCACCAGCTCTACAGACACCAGACTCAGATAAAGGGAAAATGCTGTACTCACGTGCAGGTCCTGTCCTCACTACCCTCTTCCTTAGGATGACAAGCGATCTTGCGGCCTCTACAGAAATAGCAGGCAAGGAACGGTTCCTTTTTTGGTTGTTTCTTTCCACGACGGCCACGCCGCAACGGCGAGCCATCCTCATCGATGTCGTACTCGTCGGACTCACCCCCACGGCCGTGCCCCCTCGGTTCGGTGTCGGGGTACGTGATGAAGGTGAGGGTCTGCGGGAAGGGGCTCAAAGGCCGCGACGGCGTCAATGACGGAGACGGAGACAGCCTCCCCATGCTGAAGACGGAGGAGTGTCTAGACCTGGACTCAGCTTTGGCAACACTTTCCGGGTATGGTAAGTGGCCCATCGGAGACCTGGTGCGTGGTGGCACCACGCGGATCGGCTTGGACTCAGGCATCGGTGCGGGCGCAGGTGCTGGTGCTTCATATTGTGTGAGAGCTTGAGGAACAGACGCGGTCATATACGCCTCTTCCCCCTCCTTTTCTATCGATGGCGGGGTATAATGGGATTGCGGCACCCCCGTCGGGGAAAACGTGATCCCATACAACCCAGCTTGGGTATAGCTCGCATTCGCCTCATGGAAAGTGGCACCCTTTCGCAGTCCTTGAAATCTAGATCATGGCTCACAGAGTTGTAATGGGCACTCACCTCATATATCACGTTTCGGGTCACCGTGTCGTGAAATATGCGGTCATGCCCACTTTCACTCTGATCATGGGCAATGGTCAGGTGCTGGGCGAGCGCGGAGGTTGCCGCAGTTGAGCTAGGTACTGGCAGCGTGGTGGTGGAACCTGCAAAGAAGTCCGCAGTGCCGTAAGACGTGGCGCAAGCGACGGGTGGATTGGGCAGGGTGTGGTCAACAGCAGCTGCGTGAGGATGTTCGATGGAAGGCAGGTCTTGTCCTGTATACGATGAGGGAGAATTGCGGAACACCACATTTCCGGGAAGAAGCGCCGGTGGCTCAGGGCCAGTAGTAGCTACCGGCCAGTACGATGTATATATGTCGGAAGGGATAAAGCAAGCGGGCTGTAAAGCATCATTTTGTGCGATTTCAGAAGTTGTATGATGCGTGGTTCCGTATTGGAGGTGCTAGGCGGTGGGATTGAAAACAATAGATCAGGATCGCGTGCCAATGTGGCGACTACTAGTACGTACGTGATTGTAGTCGCCCTGCTCGCCATTCACGTGATGAGATGGAACCAAGTCGGCAGTACAATCAATGGCCCCGTCATGATAGGGCAACCAAGGAGAGTAGTCATAAGTGGAGGAATGTTGCGGGAGCAAATGCTCCATGAGTCGACCTGAACGCGACAGAGTCTCTAACGACGATGACTCTGTACGGCACAGGATGCAGAAACCCGAGTTAACAGCACAGAGAGGACGAGCCTTTGCGAGACCGTGTCTCGATTAAATACCACACAGCGCGTGGACCCTGATCTAAAAAAACTGGGAAGGACTTGGCAGCGGGATGGAAACAGAGCGCCAAAGAAAAATGCTGCAGTTCAACTGCAGCATTTTTCTCTGGCATTCTTTTCCCATCCCGCTGTTGTGCGAACCATTATTGATACGCCTTGTCCGTTCCTGGCCAGTAAAATAACAATTTAGACAAACGATCGAATGGTCATTCTACTATACTCCGAAAAAATAACTGCACAGAACACGCAAGCAGACGAGAAGATCTGCCATGCTGATGTGGCTTTGCCGGGGCAATCGCACCCCTCCAACGTGGCTGCTTCCGCGTCATATACTGGGATGGGAAATCGATATCTAGTGGCATTATTTTCTCAGCCGTTCAGGTATGTGTTCATTTCTCATGAGACAGGTATAAAGTATAAGTACCCACGTGCTTGTTACTATATTATAAGGTGTCACTTGTATGGTGGAGGCAGCTCCAACGTCAACGGTTGACACGGATGTGGGGGCGTTCACCGAGTTTTTGGTTCGCACACGGTTTTGACACGTGTGTCAACTGACCGATACAGAACATTTACAGGCGCCAAGAAGGATCCAAGGAGCTTCCATGACCGCCGGGGATTCCCAGGTTCAACAAACTGGGATGGGGCTCCCGATAAACACATTGCGGGCGGCCTTTTCGCGAGCCGAACTCCTGTTTACGACCTCCGGCCCCTCGAACTACTGCGAGGCTGGGACCAGTGCAAGTACGCACCGCTATCACTGACGGTGGGACGAGAAGCGGGGGATTGTTGATAGAGCACACAGCGGCTGAGGCACGCATTCCTGTGACGTTTTACCCCGTGAGAAAGTCACCAACCTGATGGCCAGCAATGCGACGGTTTGGGCACCTGCCACATGCGGCTTTCTTCTAGACTAGGTAATATTTCACTTTATTCAAGTTCGGGTGCCTAGTTGGCTTTACACTACACCCGTGGGTGCTGGTCATCTTTTGCCGTCACAGATTAAGATGGCCCCTTTCCCTGCCGTACATATCCAGGTCAGGTGGTACCAGATATGGACATCGTGTGCAGGAGAGGAGTATGAGTGTTCATGGCAGACGGTATCATAATAACATTGTATGCCACGGCATGCCTTCTCTAAGAAACATCCTGCATCGACCGCGACACAGGGGTTATACAACCCTCATTCAGTGAAACACTGAACCAAAACCGCAAATGGTTCCTTTGATCTGATTCAACTCGAGGCCACGAACCCAGTCACTGACCTAGGCAATCTCCGTCGAGGCATTCAGACGGAGTGGGTATTCTCAGGGGGAGAAGGTGGCTGCTGTGAACACTGAAATCACATCAATCATATATTTCCACTGCACTTGCAGTGTCATTTGGCCGTCTATGGTTATCATGCCCGGTAGCGTATGTGGATTTCGAATGGTGATTTTCGGGTTAGCAGGGAAGAACGACTTGTGGCTGGCCTCGATCTCAGTGGATATCTTGGGAATGGTCGAGGGATGCCTCACTACGAGGACAGATTCTTCGAAATAGCAAGTCGTGCATAGGAGTTGTCTTATCTGTTAATCGAATGCGATCAACGGCGTCTGCCGCAATCCGGAGTTCATTATTTTCCAACCTTACGAAACCAAACAACACTGAGCGTCTATTCTACACGCTCCCGCGCCGTGGGGAAATCAATTGGTTCCGGAACGCGGGCGGCCTCGCCATAGGTAAGCATGCCTACGAAGGGCATGAGGTTGTATTTAAGTGTGTAATTGGCTGGTGTTGAACCTCTACGAAGGTGCAAATCGGTGTCAGCGATAATCACGGGGATAACGGAACACATGGAAGCTGCTACACGGAAGTTTGGATGGAGAAGCAACATACTTGAACTTCGCGGACACCTCACGGAAAGGGTACTTGTTCTTGCTAGAAACCGCAATGACAGCATCCTCCTTTCTTCGGATAATGCGATCCCAAAATACAACCTCATTCCGGACCTGTGAAAGCAATTGAATGCAGTTAGGGGTTTAGATTGGCAAAAATAAAATGAAATAAAAAAGATGAAAAAATATTTTTATGATAGGCGCATAATTGGGAGAGTGAGCACCGAGTTCTCGAAGAGCAGCAATTAAAACAGGTATCAGTCCGATACCACACGTGTACATGACACCGTGATCACATGAACCACAGGGCATTTATCTCGAACTGAGCCAGGGGTATACCACCACGCTTGGACTGCAGGCTAATACACGAACGAGATGGGTATATGTCGCGTTCTGCGATACGACAATGCGAAGTTCGAGGTGTATAAGGACTCACCCCCTTGGCATTCGTATACTCGGCTTCCAAATAAACGAATAATTGCTTCGTATTCCAGTTGAACAAGGACGACAGATCTATGATTGAAGACCGAGCAGATACAACACACGCATGGCGTTTTTGAAACAAGCGGAAATGAGAAATGCCTGATTAAGACACCCGGAGGCGTGCATGCTCATGGGAACGCACCGGCAGTGATATTAAAGGTAACAAAGGCATATTCTTGCCGGCGATGTGGATAACGTCGTGCCTCGCCTGCAAACCTATCAAAGTCAACAAGTCAGAAACAATGCAGTGGGCCTCAAGGCAGGTTAATCGAAAATAGGGGAGCACGAAGCGGAAAACAATTCGGAAAACAATTTTGCCGGGTAGTGTGCGAAGCGTCGTGGGTATGATACGTGCAACCCTTGACCCACGCCCAGTAACGCCGATTAACCCGCCAGCAATGGGTTGAAAGGCGGGAGCGAATGGTGGGTACTCTATGTGGACCGAGGGATTGCACGGTTGGAAGGCCACCAATTCTTGGCCGTCAAGTAATAATTCGATAGCTTACACTTTGACAGATGTAACCTCGAGATTTGCAGTCGAATGGGTGGTGAATATGAAGGAAGACAGTGCGATGGCAGCAAGGATGACCATTATTGTGGTAGAGATTGTAGCAGAGGCATTGTTGACTCTGGCGAAGACGCTGTGCATGATAATGAGATGAGTGAGTGACACGTCCGAGTTTGAGTCCAAACTGGGTAAGTACTATACACGACCGAAAAGGAAATCTTGTCCTGCGCTCTCCCCTGTCCCTGTCCGAGCCCGAGTCCGAGTCCTTCCGCTTGACGGGTAGTAATAGTAACCCCCTGGTTGTTCCCTTGTATTAGCACTGAACGTCTGTTCGTTTTACTCATGGATACGGACTACATCCTCCACAGGATCGTCCGCCGCATCGCCTCTTGGGCAGTTTACTCATTCTTCACTGAGGTCCGTGTCATTGGCGGGGAGAATGTGCCAGCAAATGGACCAATCATCGTGTACGTTGGGTTCTCTTGTCCACCCATGACACCCAACCTCGTCTGCGAATGCACGCGACGCGGCTGTTTTGTCTTCCTATTGACGGCCTGTTTAGGACTGCCACTCACCACAACATGATATTGGACCCTGCTATTCTCTGTTCGTCTCCAATGCTTCTATGCGTCGCCTTGATTGACGTCCAGCAGCTTCATCATTTCCTCATCGACGCATATTACACTACTGGAGCAAAGGTTCAGACCCTCTCCTCTCAACCGTATCCATAGTGATAGGCTGATCAGTCAACATAGCCAGCCTCTTTGCGAATCCTACCCTAAGCAAACTCCTCTACAGCACCGGGAATATTCCAGTGGACCGCAAGAACAAGGATCTCCAGGCCCTCTTCCGTGGCACTATCGAGGCACTTAGTCATGGTGACGCGGTAGCACTCTTCCCGGAAGGTACCAGTTACACTGAACCTCGCATAATGCAAATCAAGGATGGCGCTGCTTGGGCAGCACTCGAATACAATAAATGGGCTAGCGAAAACCCTGAGCAGGCATGCAAGGAACCTCTCGTGATTGTCCCATGCGCTATTGTCTATACAAACAAATCAAAGTACCGCAGCTATGTATGTCCCTTTGTCATGTACATCGACTTGTACTGTATATTTTAACCACGCTGCTATGTGACAGGTTATCATGGAGTCAGCAATCCCTAGAAACCTGTTCTTACGCCAGCTGACGTTTTGACTCCGTAGATTTGGTAGTCCTATCGATACTACTTCATACTTAAGGCAGTTCCTAGACGGTGATGAGGGTTCACGACGTGCCTCAGTCAAACTCCTTACGCGCGCCATCGAATCACGTCTCGTTGAGTTGACGATCAACGCCCCCGACTGGTCAGTGATTATATGAAAGTTACCACCCGGTCTTATCCGTTTTTCAATTTCAGGGATACGCTCTATGCAGCCCGTATGGCGAGAGACCTCCTTTGGGAAGACCAGGAATCGCTCGATCGTGACGAATATGTCAATATTTCCCAGACGTAAGTTCAGTCGTATCAACGGCGTTTCCACTTTAACTTCTTAGGACAGGCTCGTGGATCTTTTCTCCACCACCGACTCTATTCCGAATTTCCAAGCCATGCGCCGCTCTCTTCTGGAATATTATTCACTGTTGCAGTCAACACAACTGACCAATTCAGTTCTGTCTTCCGTCCCGCTTCCCCGGACATTGGACCCCCATCAGCCTGTCGCATTGCCCAGTCGATTGTTCACGCTCCTCGTACTCGTTCGAGACAGCCTTGCTGCTCTCATGCGTCTGCCATTTTTCATCCTCCCCTTGATTGTACACTCCCCTGCCTACCTCATGAGCCAGCTTGGCTCCCGACTTGCGACAGATGAAGAAGAGACGCAGGCGCAAAATAAGGTCCTTTTCGGGATGTTCCTCCTCATGATGATATACCCTACTACGTTTCTGGTAATTTGGGCATTTTTATGGTTTACACCCATGGGCGCTATCCTTTCCGCCGCTTTTCTCTGGTTGTTTGTCATGTATCATAACAAGCTTATCAATGGCGAGTGAATCAACTATGAACACGTTATCCCATGGATTCGCTGACCTACACCTTCTAGATAACTACGAGCAGTGCGTATTCTCTTCTCGGAGCCCATCAGCTCTGCACCCCTTAACTCGGTTCGCCTTTTCTTTAGCATGAAACGCGTTGTTGCCGCATGGCGCGTGTTAATCGGCGTCTGGGCGCCCAAAAAGTGGGAGTATTCTCTGACAGCACTTGCGCAATACACGACTACTCCCATACCGCCTGTGAGTGCGTGGATCACGGTAAAAACCGGGACAGTTGGGAATAGCATGATGCCGGAACCACCCGTCTCGCCTCACCCGTCTCGTCCACGACGCCCCCGCTCAGGACGGGTGATGCGACATGTCCTGCGCGCTCGGGCTGAGGCTGCACGTTCGCTCGCGTTGTTCATAGCCCAGTTGGAGACTGGCCCGGCGGAAAAACGCGTGCGCGCCTCCGTCCACCTGGCGCGTGCTTACGGTGGCGTTGAGAGTTCCACGGGGCCCTCGGACACCAGTAGCACGGTTGTGCCACCGCCCGCAGTCGTTGGATGGCGTCACGCACGCGAGGTAGTCTCGTATCTCCGTATGCATGGTGCAAAGATTGCGGCTCTCGAAAGAGGCATTAAGGTCGATTGGGCTGCGCAGAACAGCGATGGCGACCTGTCCTCAGCCGAGGACCGAGACTCTACCTCCCCCCAACAGTAAACACTACACAGATGGAGCTCCCGCCCTCCGTGAAGCCCTTTATTATTTTCTTCGTCTTGATTACTTTCCCAGAGTTTCTTCACTCTTATCCCGCGATTCGCGCCAGATCTTTGATAGCTTGTTTTTCTAAATCCCTAGCTTGCTTGCTCAGACTTCCGAGTTCAATTCTCGAATTTAATACGTCCAGACGTTTAGTTATCCGACCCTCGGAGGCTTTCTCGGTTAGACAGAACAACTACGCAATTTGGTACTAGTGCGCCCAGTGTCCCAGTAAGGGGGTTGACGTATTTAGGATTTGAGATACCCTACTAATTTGCACCAACGCATTGAGTTGACCCGCCAATCGCCAGGCGAGCACGCTGCCCGACTAGTCACATGTGAACAGGGACGCGTTGAAATTAACGGGTGCCGCACCTCAGGGTTGGGTTGAGGTCAACTAATAGTTTGTATGATTTGAGGGAACGCATTTACACTGGTCAGGCGACGGACATGGGGACAGAGACAGTTCTGCACTTAACCTTGGCTGACATGCAGCGAGCTGTCGCAACTGCGCGCTTGGCTGTCAGCCTGGCCAGGGGGAGGGGGCATTCTCCGGCGGGGTGGAGGCACCCCACGAGAGGGGGATCAGAGAGCGGATGGATCTACTATATCCCTGAAACAGTTCTGTCCGCGCATGTACCTGCAAACTGTTATCGTTCTGTGACATGGCAACACACAGTATGTACATGTACGCAGCACAGGCGTGTGCAGTGGGATTAATTGCACTCGTAAATGTGGTGTTTGCAGTGCTTAATGTAGCTTACATGCTAACGCACCGCCAGGCCGCACGCTGCAGCCAGCCAGCCTACCAAAAGTTATTGACTAGTCACGGCACGCACCCAAGAACTTGAAGAAGCGCTGCCATGGGTTGGTTGTTCGGCGAGCCGCAGAGCTGGGTTCAACGCCGCGCCGGGCGGCACGCGATCCATCAAAACCTCTCAAGAAAGCTCACATGCTATTCCTTACAGCATCTCGACTCCCCCATCTCCGGGGCGCCACATCAGAAGGCCCGCGCTCTGCGGGCCATGCCAGTCGTGGAGGAAACAGGACAAAAAAGGAAGTAGAGGATACACGAGGCACCTGACGACAGTAATTTCAGACCATGGACAAAAAGCCTCCGTTCCGCCACCCCCTTTGAGATAGAAAGGGGCACAGAGCTCGTTTCTTGGCATAGTTCACTGACTCAACCAAGGCACATGCACATGCCTAAGGTCTCTCCCGTGTAGTCACGGTTGAAGTTTGAAGTGATGGAAACTAGTGGACCCTCTTCAGTCCCTCGAGTCATTGTTTGCACTCATCCAAGTCGGCATTCATTTACATCACCGGCAGAAGGAAGAAACTGTCAGCAATCCGTCAAGAACGACGGGAGTGAGTTACTGTTACCCTGGAACCTGTTTCGTCGTTGTTTCGTAGTTTCGTATCACGGATAGTTCTACGTTGTTGAGCTCTCTGTCCGCTGACGCCACATCCCACCATGACCGTCCATTCCGTTTCGTTTTCGGAAGCACAAGGCGGACCGCTGTCCCGTCGGGCCGATCGCTGAGCATGTGACACCCGGCGTCGTTTTAACCGGAGTTGCGCGTATCCGCTGCGTCACCTTGCAATTCCACCATCCGCATTATGTTACGCAAACTGGTTGTGCGAGACGCAAGTTCGGAGCAAAGGCCCGAATCACCTCTCCCATTTGGCCTTCCTATGGTTAATTCCTGCCGCGAAAATTTTCATTCCGTCGGCCAACTTAAAGCTCACGGACGGGATGCCCTGCGCCCTCTCGACAAGTCTAGACTTGTGGCGGTGTCGAAATTCGAGGGGGTTGTCAATTGTTACCCCCGCCGATAAAATTAATGTCGGACTTAGGACCTCCAAATGATTCGAAGCCACAGCAATTAAATGACGCATCTCGATTTTCAACCATGGCTCGCTCAACAACGGTAGCTTTGGGATACTCTCCTTGTCATGGGAAAGTTCCCTCCCGGCGGCACGTCGCTCTAACAGGAACTCCTAAAATATGAAAGGGAGTAGTCATGCCGAGAGTCTTGGCCCCTTACTGCGCTATGATAGATGTCTGATACTTCGAACGACAAATGACATCCAAATACAGTGTCCGCGTATGGCTCGCGCCATTTCTCCGGGTGCGGATTCAAATTGTGGACTTTCGCTACTGAGTGGGGCTAGGGTCTCGGGAACAGATCGTAAGCCGAAGAGACGCGGCAAGACGTGCGCCAGGACTCTCCCCGTTGCCTTTCCTGGGACGAAGGCACTTCCATTTTCTAAGTTGAGATCGGGTTCACAGGGCATCTTTGCCCTTTCGGTTAGTGAGTGTCACTTGGATTGGCAAATCCTTTCTTGCCACCTAGAGCCACAGGGCTGTTCATCCAATAGAACTTGCACGATTGACAGGTCCCATGTCACTCATAAGATTTGTGACCCTGACTATGCCATTCAGCGAGGGCTTGGACCTCGAGACGTGGAACGAGAAGAAATCTGTTGACTTTTCTAGACCTGTAATCTCATTTCCAGATCCTCGGACGCTTTTCTCCTTGTGAAGAAGGGTGTATCCTCAAGGCACGGTATCCCGACCGACATCAAAATGTGTTTATGGGACAATTGGGAGACAAGAAGCGTCAACGGAAACAATACAATATCACTTACGTCGGCTGTTCTCTTAATGCTTATTCGCTAGATGCTGTGCACGATGCGTTGATGCGCATCAAGGTGATTTCGGAAATGGGCAAATGTTTGATTAAGAGTAAGCAAACGTTCGCAGGTGAGCCTTGATATCATATGGCATCTCTCAGGCCTAGCGAAAGCTGAAGATCATCACAAAGTCCTTCACCGGTAACACTGCTACTGTACCGCAGTTTTGTCGGAGTTGGCCAAAGCGACACGGCCATGGGTTCATTGGGACTACTGCCGAATTTTCGTGTTCCTGGCGCGTCTCTGCATCCGCCTTGCATCTCATGAGTTAGGACCGCGCTTGACTGCCGTTTGACAGTTACATATCAAGATCCTCTCAAGTTCGAAACAACCCTCCCGGTCAGAGTCGGGTAATGTGTGTTCTCATTATAACTCCGCGAACACTACCAGCACTACCAGGTACGAAAACTAGCAACCCCACTTTTAATGCTTCAAATACCAGGCCTGCTGGCCCCCGTTTGACTTAATTTTTTCGAGCCACTTTTACTTGCCCATCCATATCATTACCCTCAATGACGCAGGCCAATCAACAGTTTGAATTATACCGAGGATCGTGGACCCAAGTTAACGAGGTCAGCAACGCCGCCTATCTGTAGGGTCAATTTGACCATATATGTCCAGGTCTACTTTGATGGGAATCGGCACCAGCATCCTCCATACCAGAGCGAGGCTATCGAGAATGTATACTATTGGTATGATGGCAATGTGCCATATTATACCGATGATACTTCATGCCAGCCTCTGGACGACAATTTCCACCACATGAACGTCCCTGGTTATTTTTATGTCGATAAACCTCATGGAGCCCACCAGGTAATCGCATAGCCAGATGTTACACGCTTTTGCTGACTTGCCTGACGAAACGTAGGTTGTGAGCGTCAATCCCCACGTTGCCATGCAAGAGAGCTCGTACCCATACACTCAGCAACTCTACGAGCCCCCGGTGACGAACATGTTCGATGGCACAACATTGTTTTGTTCCCCGACCTCAACCTGCACTTCCCTCTCGTCTCTGACCTGCAGTGATTCGGAGCCTTCGCCGACACCACGTCGATTTTCAGACGACGCTATCAGCAGGCTCCCAACTGTTCCTCCGGTGCCGCAAATGGTACTACCCGCCCCAACACATTCACCCGAGGCGTCGGCGCGGCCCCCGTGTACGGAACATCCGTTGCCCAGCACTCCCGCTTTAGACCCCACCCGCCAAGACGTGCTGGTGCGCCGCGTGCCAAAGCAACGACGCGTCACGCGCGCAGTACAGCCCCTGGCCTGTTACTTCTGTCGCGGGCGCAAGATAGCGTGCGGCCCGCCGGCTAATCTTGCTGGTGGTAACCGAACTTGCGAGTAAGTCGCCACCCACAGAAATACACATACGCACATTTTTTCTTTCAACATTGGCTTGGAACTTTCTTTTCGTACCATCACCGCCACCATCACGCACGCGCGCCCTTGTTTCTCTGCTAATTTTATGATGTCGCGGGTCTGCTCCCTTATGTGTATGTGCGTAGCGCTGACAACTCGTGTTTTTCCCCTTTGTTCTTCCCATTTGGTATTACACAGGCCATGTGCGCGACGAAGCCTCGTTTGCGAATTTCCCGCAGAGTCATACCGT
The DNA here is from genome assembly GCA_003315875.1 of Lactifluus piperatus. NCBI lineage: Eukaryota > Fungi > Basidiomycota > Agaricomycetes > Russulales > Russulaceae > Lactifluus > Lactifluus piperatus. The sequence goes on along the minus strand of QFDX01000158.1, from coordinate 1,256 downwards.
GGCCGCCGTACAACTGGACCGAAGGCCGCATCTGTGAAACAACAGAGACGCTGAATGGCCAATGCGCCCTGGTGTTATCTGTGGAATCACAATAACATCATCACCCCTTCGAGGGAATTTGTTTATGCTTAACTGCCATGCCGTCGCATTCCCGGTGGGGAACAGACTGTCGCGAGGACATGAAAAAAGCCCATCTGCCCAAAATGGTAGCTACTGCTCTAGTGTAGATCTAGCGGTTTGAAGTGTTTTTACAACCAATGTACGAATGTTCTCTACGTCCGATCCTCAGTATAATCTTTCCAGTAGATGCAACTTCGGTTTTTCTCGACACTAGTCACAGAATAATAGTAGTATTATGGTTCCTAGGTGTCCCTGTCCACTACCCCACTTTGTGTGCGACCCATCAAATAGCCAATATAATAAAATATCAAAGACAAACAGTGTGAAATTGTGAATTGACTTGTATGCACTTTGTCGAAACCGAGAACTCTAGTACATTGATTCAGTTCAGTTCAAAACTTTAGCGGCGCGGTGCTATTCAATATTCAGAAGTCCTAAAAAGGCAAAAATGAAATTTCACCCCTTCCGGCGCTTATCGTCCGTCCTAATCCCCTTGTCCTGCGGGAGTCTTTCCGGGTAGCCACCCATCGAACCTAGATAACTGCGGCTTTGATATTTTGATATGTTAATGGTAGTGGGGAGTGGGGATAGGAAGCGACTGATTCATCTCTCTTTCATCGAGGCGAGACCGTGACTTCTAGCTGCGGCGATGCCGGCTAAGCCTTACTCATCTCAGATCTCAGCGTCATATCTATGGTCTTTATAATAACATTCACACACACAATACAGACATACAAAAAAAAGGGCAAGACCCGTTTGGCGCGCGCCGCGCGCCCGCCCTTCATCCCAGCCCAGCGCTCAGTACTAACTTGTTCAAGCTAGCGCCCAGACCAAAACCAAACAGGAGACCACAGACAAGACCAGGACGGAACGGAACGGGAGCCGGAGTTGTCGGAGTCGCCATCCGGAGTCGTCTAGTAATGTAGTCACCTGTCGTAGTTCAGAGCCGAACACATGCAACCGCAATTGGAAAAAAAAAAAAGTGCAAACGACTTTCTTCCATGGCCCGTTTCTTTATGCGGAAAAGAAGGAAAAAGAAAAAGCTTTCAGTGCTGTAACTTGCGTCATATGTGTTTGAGGGGCCAAGAAAGGTGATGCCGATAACACAGAACATTTTCCGCCCACGCGGAAAGAGA
>QFDX01000157.1:1288-33475 GCA_003315875.1 Lactifluus piperatus | reverse complement strand
ACCTCGGTCCGGTTCGGCAAAGTCCGGTTCCGAACCGAGGTTCTGAACCTGAACCTGACAACACTACTGGTGAGCCAGGAGTCCATCTGACTAACTACCCCTGGAGCCAACTCCCGGGGCACCGGGTGACCTGTCTAGTGCTTGGCACTAGTTGGCTTGTTATTAAATCATTCCCAGTTTTATTTAACCCTTATCCCCGGGTTCCCCACAGTTGGGGGGAGTGTCCGGGGGCCCTTTCAGGCCAGGGCTCGTTGCCGAGGTCCCCAATTAAGGTAGTGATGGGGGACAACTTTTACCCCCGGAGGAGAGGGAATTGAACCCACAGCCCTTGGGAACCACCCCGGCTGTCACACCCGTCACCCTTCAGTTAGGCGGCCATCACGGGGGTAGGCAGCGCAGCTCCCCACTGCACTACTGCCCCCATGTGTGGCCGTGTACGCTCAGGCCAGCGGGTTGGTTGATCGCAGAGCCCGGGCCGGTCATGCGGCTCCTCTAATGACGTCAACAGTGGAGCAGACGTCGACAGTGGAGCAGTTTTGGTGACACTTCAAAGTGCAAAAGGGAAGCATTTTTGCCTAGCTCAAGCTCGAATGCAAATGTGAATACATAGCTTCGTGGGTCAACAGGCCAGGGCAGCTGCGCACATAATCACTGAATCAAGACCCTTTCCAAGGCGGCCCTTGAGCACATGCTTGCGTTGAAGATCAGCATGTTGAGCGTGAAAAGTCATCTCAAGGGGAGCGCTAGGAAGAAAAATATGTGTGGCAGGATCTGTCATTATATTATTTGACCCCTCTATCACCTAGAAAAGCGTATCCCTTCCCTGTGCTTCGCGCTGAAAACACTTCAGGAGGATCATGCAGATCTCCGAGATACGATGGATTCTCCCACTCTATATCAAAAAGCTCGTTGCGCCAGCTGGAGAGCTGACCGCTGACCAGCTATAGGTCACGCCGAGCCGTACTTCTCTGCAGAGGCACGCCACCGTTCCGAGTATTGAGATGAAGAGGCTAGAGAGAGGGGAACGCGCGCGCGAGCGAAGACCCGATAGCTTATTGTTCTCAGAATACTACATCTTTTATACCTGTCTACTATGTATACCAACGTCTATAAATGATATAATGACGAGGACTATATGTTTGTCTCCATCCCTCCCCGTGTCAGCCTCAATTACCTCCGCCGCTAGCTATTCATAGGGGGATTCGTCATATCGCGCTGGGTTGTCTCACTCCAACACCGAGGTCCTGTAACTTACCTGAGTCTGCTTTAACACCCAGGTGACCGTGGCTGACAGCGCTGACTCGGACATCGCACCGACGAACAGCCCCAGCGACGCGCTGAACTCACGTGGATGCACGTGGCGAATTTAGAAAACTCCCACGTACATGCGAGGGCCATTTCCCACCCACGAGTGCCATATTACATTACAATCGAGATGTTACGAGAGGCTCGCTGGAGCGCCACACAGCTGCTGCGGAAGGTTGCTCGAGGCCGTCATGAACTCCGAGGCGCAGGTGGAGATACCGCGTTCTGGTCGTGAAACTCGAATTTCCACCCCGCCCTTATCTCTTGTTTCTGATCTAGTATTCGGTGCAAATTATGTGGGTTCCGTTTAGGGCGAGGGGAATATATGTTGCAGACCCATGCCGTGACTCCTTTCTTGAATGCATATAGTTAATCAGCGTTGCACCTCAAATATGTCAAACTTCTTGATACACTTGGTGTGGAACCTGCAGCCTGAGTCTTACGCCCCAGCGCGAGGCCGAACTTGGTGAAGTTCTCCTCTAGGACACTCGAGCCTCGGAATAACGTGAAATGAGCGCCAGGTGCACGATGCATCTCTCGCACAAATACACCGGACAGGGAATTGCACGATAGGGAACTCAAGGTGTTTGTGCCAGAGAGTGAGTACAAATCGCACATACATACAGTACGCTCCGTGCAAAAGTCCAAGATCTCACCAAGCGGCCACTTTCTACCGAGACTCTTGCCCACAAGCCCTGCCCAACGAACTAACCAACGAAAAGCTCGCTACACCCTTTAGACGGGATATTTAAAGAGTAAGCAGAAAATAAGGACAGGGATATGATAGAACTTCATAGAAGGGACCTACTGACCTACAGCCACCTAGATCGTCATGTCAGCTCTCGTAGTTAAGGAACGCGGTCGAGCGCGTCTTTGTTACTTTGAACATGCAGCGCTATAGAAAATCGCATTCTAAATATATATATGATAGAAGAGCTTCAAGTGACAATGAGGCTGTTGGATACACTGGAAATCGCTGGGAGAGCGTCTTACAGGCCACACGAGCGCTGACATAAACACAGCTGGATTGATAATCATAGAGGTACATAGACGAAGTAAATGCTACAGTAAAGGCACCAAGTAAGGTGCTCAGCGATGCGAGAGACTCAGAGACAAGGTATTGTGAAGGCATATCATGTTGACACTTAGAACAACACGTTGTGTAGAGAGCTGGTTTGACGCAAAAGATGCTTTCGACGTCGGGAGTAGAGGGGCTGGGGGTAGGCGAGATAAGTGAAGGCAAATGCAGACGCGAGGGAGTAAGAGAGCAAGTTGGAGATGAAGAGAGAGATAACACATACTATGTTCAGAATAGATCCCAGTCAGTCTGGTCGCTTGCTGCCACGCTCTCCCTTGACACGTTCCGTGATTCACCGTAATCAAATACGGGATTCCAGGCGCACAGTGCGGCCGGCTGCCTCTCGTTCGCTTATAAATGAGGTAAATGCACCACCGACATCGCCTCCGGAATAAGTGAGCCCCTCAAGGTTAGGCAAGACCTCCAGAGTTAACTCCCCTTCCTCCGAACGTAGAGAATCGGAGAGTCCTTCCGCAAGTTTGTTTGGAAGGTGAAGAACCTTCACGCTGGTGAATGGTCTGAGAAGCTCGCGCCACTGTGTGCGGTCGACTTGGTTGTGCCATTCTGACGATCGATTGTGCTCTTCGTAGTCGAGCGAGAGTACCTCCACGATAGAGAGCACTGATGAAAGTGTAGTGAGGATCTGTATTGCTGACGCTACCTGCCAGTCGAAGTGTCTGCACATGATCGTCAAGTGCAAGGGGCGTTCCCACCGTCTTCGATGTGGGACCATGGTTACAGCAACGAAATCGGTGTAAAAACCGAGGTGAACATCGTTGGATCTGAGGTTCTCTGATATTTGGATGATCTGGAAGAGCCGCGGAACGGTGAAGGTAAGTTGATTGAAAAACATGACAACAATTTCGCTGAGGATGGGGGCGTTGATCCGAGCAAGAAGGACTTCCAGGTAAGCGCTGACACCCCGAAATGAAAGATAGCGAAGGATAGGAAGTGTGACATGGGTCAGAATTGGGGTATCCAATAGTTGCCTGACAACATCGCGGTTAGGAAGAGGTGAGTGGAATCCGATATCCAGTGATTCCAGCTGGAGCATGAGTGAAAGCTGTGAGAGCAAATAATTGGGGGGGAAGTAGGCCGATCGCGGGATACCTCCAAGCGACAAGTAGGCAAGTCCGCCGGTAGATGTGAGTAAAGCAGATCTTATTGGAAAGGCTGTGTACCATAGTCTGAGTCGGTGTAGATTAGGTGCTTGAAATGTTACGGGAAGTGTCAAACGTGTCTCTTCTTCGGTCCGAGAGGAGATGGTCAGGTGTTCCAGAATTGGGAATTGATCGTCCATTGCTGGGATGATCTTCTCCAAATTTGGAGTTGGCATCCTGAGGAGAATACGATGCACACGATCACGGTGCGAGAGCGCGAGAAGCACGCCCTGTTCATCCTCTGCTGTCATCGCACGATCAACATGATAAAAGATGGTGAGTGGCAAGGGTGGCGAATGCGTCAACATGTCCGCTACAGGCACCCCATGAGTACAGACGAGGTGAAGATCCAATGCAGTTCTTGATGCAAGTATGAGGTATCGCCAGCGTTGCGAAACCTGAGCCAGCCTGTACCACCAACGCTGACGCCCCCAATCGAGCATAAGTCTGCCATCCTCATTTTGATATTCATCCTGGATGTGCAGGCGATATATATAGAACATTTGGAGAAGCACATCATCGTTCAGGATGTAGATAGGTGAGTGCGGTATCTTGCTAGTTCGCACTATTTTGTCTACAAGTTGGTGAAGAGAACAAGGACATGGAGCGTTGACACTCACTGTACATATTCCAGCAATGGGAAGACATATCGCGGTGGATATGCAACCGGGCCTGTCGGGGATGGTAACAAGGATGGAATGAGGATTGAGGTCCCAAGGCGCCCAAGTACCGTCCACCTCGTGTTAGTGGGCTTTGTTTGGAATTTGGCGTGTACAGCATGTCATGTGCTTCTGCTCATTCTCATCCACGTGAATCCTCGTGGCCCTTATACCTTTATCCGTATTCCATTCCTCCCCATTCCTCTCCTCACCAAGTACTTCTTCCCCAATTGCTCTCACCGCGGTGTCTGCGTCATCCGTTGCCGCCAGAAGCCCGAGCATGCATAGCGCGGCTTCCATCTCTCCTTCTGACCCTCCTCGCGTGCAGTGTACGCCTCCGCCCTTGGTGGTGGATTTCCTCACTCAGGGCTCTCGTGTGCGATATTTATGGCTTGTTTGACGATCCCCCACGCGTATTTATATGCAAGCCGCAAGTGACAACAGGACACCAGCCAGGCAGTTCTTCGACAGCGCAGGGTACGACGCACGGACCTAGCGGCGCAGGTGAGTAACACCAATGGTTAGAGATCTAGAAGACCTCCATGAACACCACCTTGTACGTCTTTTGTCTTATCCCGCGTGAGCATACTGGAATATATGATATTCTTCTCAGTATCTCGATGGTGACACAACGATGAACACGGCTGGTAATTCGACGCTCCAACTCCCACTCTTGTCACACATCCTTCGGCTTTCACTCAACACCAACTCGTCCTCTGCGTATATATGTCCGGCTGCCAGTCGAGGCTGCGTGTGTCCGCTGCCAGGTTGCGGTGGATATGTGCTTGGAAGCTCGGATCGCGGTTGAGTCCCTCCAACATGCGTGCTCAGCTTTATTACGCTACACGACATCAACATCGTCGAGCAGGAGTCGATTACTGGATGCGATTGGATAGCGTGTAAGTTTGTTGTGCTTCGGCCTCTCATAGCCTTTGACCCTGCTCAAAACGTCAGGTATAACTGACGCGGTGTTCCCGGAAAAGCTGCAGTGCTACTACGTCAACCATGATATGACACCATTCTCGCCTTAGCGAGTCTCCCGTCCCACACTGAAGCTCTCTGTAAGGGAGCCAAACAACCGCTCGCTAAAGTGTTTATGTTGCCTCTCCACGGTCCGCTTCACATAGGCTCCCTGTCAAGCCCGCAACCTATTATGCGATAAACTTTGCATGACATACAGTGCCATGAGCTCGACCGTATACTAAGACTCAATGCCGCACATGGGCCGCGTTCTATCTGCACGAATGCTGGACAGCGCTACGAAAGTGGGTGCTTGGCCGGTGCGGGGCTCGAGACGGGTGGACGCACGTGGCGTAACAACCATGGCTTTTTCGATGCGGAGGAACAGGCTGATGCTGATGACGCTGTGCACATGCGCGTCCACGTTGACGATATCGAATGTTGCCCTATGATGGCGGACTCGGTATGGTCATAGCCTTAACGTAGGCAGGCATTATGCTGACATGGCGCCACTGTCGACTTGATTCTGATAAACGATTACAGCGATAGCGATAAGGAGTATGTGATGATGCAGAACCGGTACGCCACTGCAGGAGCAGGATGACGCAACCGTTGTTGCATACGTCAGGCGGCGCGTTGAATGTGCAGACCCACTTCTGGAACAACCTCACCGCACTGCTTCCTGCTCCTGGAGAGGATTAGAAGATGATGGTTGAGCTGACGTCGTGTGACGTGTTCGGCCCGCTGGGCACCCTGAACGCGCAATTTGTTGAGTGGCTTGCTGAGAGTACGATGGCCCTGTGCGTGTGTCGTGTTATGGGGCTGGCGGGACGTTCTCGGGCTTGTGTTTGCCCTTTGTGGAGGCACCAGGGCGTAGCGATGAACTCGCTCAAACGTCGTCATTTGTTTTACTAAGTAGACGAGTCTATTGTTGTGAGTTTCCTCATACGCGGACGCGTCAACTTAGTGTCGATTGGGGAAGTACTGTAGTTTAGAAAATACCTCGTATGCTTATATTATACAATTTCCTGCGCGGCAGTCTCGTACAAAACTGAGGGCTTGAGTCCTCGTACATCTCTATGTCTATGGACCTCCATTCATTCCCAATTGAACCATCCCCCAACCAACAACTTCCACCGGCGCGATGTTTGCATCTTCTGTTGCCGCCAGACCCCCGACGATGTTCGCTAGCTGCCTTGCTCGCAAACTTACTGGCCACCATAAAAAACCAGACCCCAGGCGCCCAGGTGGACCGCTGTCTCATATTCGTTGATGAATGGGGCAGATGGGTCATCAATACCGCTTCCACCGAAGAATATCGAAACTCCAGCAGATTCGAGAAGATTTCCGAAGGCACTTATCCATCCTGGAAGGTAGAGAAGAGAACCGTCCGACGAGTTCGCTTTGCACACGAAGCATCTGCACGCTGCTGAATGAGTTGATCCACAACGGAGAGTGCCGGCGAATGTGCACAGATGATCCGCACTGCTACCAGTCGAGGTGCACATGACACGCAAGGTCCGCCCTTAAATTGAGGTTCTCTGATGTGGGCGTAATATGCAACAGCTGTGGGACAGTGAAGACGAGTTGGTTGAAAAGCAAGACTTGGAAGACGCCGAGAAGAGGGATGCGAAGCTTGGGGAGAACTCCGGATGATGTGGTTCATGTACAGGGATATCGTGGTTTTGAAGAGGCGAGTGGAATCCGATTTCAAGCGTCTCCAGCTCGGGCAGAAGTGAAAGCCGCATGAGTATATAACTTGGAGGGAAGCGTAGGCGAATCTCGGGATACCTAGCCGAGCCCCACTCTTACACGTGGCCACACGCGTCATGACGCGACTCCCAAGTCGAACGAGCTTCAAGAGAGAAGAACTTGGAAATTGATGTTTTGAGACAGAGGCCTTGAAGAACGCATAAAGGACCTGAATATCATGGTGGGTTTCGGGTCGTTCGGGTAAATCCGTGGTAATTTGGCCACGGGTAAGACGGCGCGGGACTGGCGCGGGTCGCGCTAGCTGCTGCGCGCTGATGGTATTAGTCAGATGACTAGTCAAAGACAGTAAGCCACCTCCTCCTGACAACGAGCATTTCTCGTCGCTGTTCCCGCGCACAAACATCTTATATATGATATTGCTATATATGCCCTAAAAGGCTTGACGTTCGCTTTCAACTAGTCAGTCAGCTGACGTGAGTTTGGTGACTTGACTACAACACAACACTGGCTGTAAATCCTTGTGGCCTTACTGCTCTATCCTCTACCTCATTCCTCTCCAAGCCTCACCCCACAAACTATCTCCGATCGTACTCACCGTCGCGTCTGCGTCGTCCGCTCCTGCCACTCGCCCAAGCATGCACGACGCGGCTTCTGTCTCTCCATCCTCAGCATCCTCCTCGCGCACGTGCACTGTGTGCCCCTGCTCTTGGCGGCATGTCTCCACGCGCAGCGCTCGAGCGTATGATATCCTAGACTCGGTTGGCGATCCCCCGCGTGTATTCATACACGAACCCCGAGGTGAAACCGGACACCAGCAGGGAAGCTCTTCGACAGCGCAGGCGCGTGCAGTATGGACCGAAACGGAGCAGGTGGATAGAACCAATGGATAGATCTAGACGAGCTCGATGGATATTATGCTGTGCGTCTGTTTTTTCTTATCCCGTGTATTCATACTCGAATATATGACAGTGTTATCCCTTTGTGTATCTAGACAGCGACACGATGGTATACGCAGATGGCAACTCCACGCTCAAACTGCTACAATTCCTATGCATCCTTGGTCTGTCACGCTGCATTAAATGGTCCCTCCGCACACCTGCCCATCGATTCTGCGTGTCTCCTCTTCCAGCTCGTGGCGGATATGCGCTTGGAAGATCGGATGGCGGCTGAGTCCCTCAAGAGTACTTTTCCCTGCGCCCACGGCAAAGGCTGAAGAGAAGGAAGCCATCAATGTCCCCGGCGTCATCACTCTACGCAGCATCAACCCTCCTCAAGCATGAATCAAATACTGGATGCGGTTGGATACCGTGTACGTTTTTGTGACTTGGCCTGTCATTCTTTTCCTCTCTGTTTAGGGAATTTTGCCAGGTACAATAGACGCTGTGGTCACATGTTCATGGACAAACTGCAGTACCACGATCTCCTCATCGACAAGACATCCTTCACGCGTGAGTGAGGTTCCCATCCCGGACAGCAGTCTCCGTAAAATAGCTAAATGTCCATTCGCGAAGGCTGTCAGATCGGCTCTCCACGATCGGCTTCATCGGACAAGGGAATTGCACGATAAGGAACCCAAAGTGCTGGTGAGTGAGTACAAATCGCGCATACATACGCTCCATGCCAAAAGTCCGAGATCTCGCCAATCGCTCACACTCTCCCGAGACTCTGGCCCACAATCCCTGCGCAACGAACTAACCAACGAAAAGCTCGCTACACCTTTCAGACGGGATATCTGAAGAGCAAGAAGAAACCTGGACAGGGATATGATCGAAGAGCTTCAAGTGACTCTAGTCGACTTCTACAGTGAGATCGGTGCAGGTGATATGAGGGTAGATGGTTTCGGTCATGGGATACTGAAATGAGGCTGTTTGATACACTGGAAATCGCAGGGAGAGCACCTTACGGATAACATAAGCGGTTAGAGGGACACAAACACAGCTGGACTGGTATTCATAGAAGAGAGTATGAGCAGTTTAAGTACATAGACAGAACAAATACAGAAGTAAATACTACAGTACAGGCACAAAGGTGGTCAGCGATGCGAGACACAAGGTATTGTGAAGGAGTGGCGTGTTGACGCTTAGGACAACACGTGTCGAGGGATGGCTTAAGGCGGAACATCCGTTCGACGTCGGGGGTAGGGGGGCTGGGGGGGGGGGGAGCGAGATAAGTGAAGGTAAATGCAGGCGCCAGGGAGTAAGAGAGAAAGTTGGAGATGAAGAGAGATAACACATACTATGTTCGGAATAGATCTCAGTCCTTCTGGCCGCTCGCTGCCCAGCTCGGACTTGACACGATCCCTGATTCTGCGCATACGGGATCTCTGGTGCACAATGAGGCTAGCTGCCTGTCGTTCAGTTATAAATGAGGCATATGCTCCATCGACATCGCCTCTGGGATAAGTGAGCTTCTCCACATTAGGCAAGACATCCAGAGGCATCTCTCCATCCTCTGAACGTAGAGAATCAGTAAGTCCTTTGGCAAGTTCCTTTGGAAGGTGAAGAACCTTCACGTTGGTGAACGGTCTGAGAAGCTCGCGCCACTGTATGCGGTCGACTTGGTTGTGCCATTCTGACGACTGATTGTGCTCCTCATAGCTGAGCGTGAGTACCTCCACGACAGAGAGCACTGGTGAAAGTGTAATGACGATCTGTATTGCTGACGCTACCTGCCAGTCGAAGTGTCTGCACATGGTCGTCAATTGCAAGGGGCGTTCCCACAGTCTTCGATGTGGGTCCATGATTAGAGCAACGGAATCGGTGTAAAAAGCGAGGCGAACATTGCTGAATCTGAGGTTCTCTGATGTTTGGATAGTCTGGAAGAGCCGCGGAACAGTGAAGGTGAGTTGATGGAAAAACGAGACAGTAAACAAACTGAGGACGGGGGTGCTGATCCGGGCAAGAAGGCCCTCCAGGTAAGCGCTGACACCCCGAAATGTAAGGGAGCGAAGGTTAGGAAGTGTGACGTGGGTCAGAATTGGGGTATCCAATAGTTGCCTGATAACATCGCCGTGAGGAAGAGGTGAATGGAATCCAATCCCTAGCCTTTCCAGCTGGGGCATGAGTGAAAGCCGTGAGAGTATATAATTAGGGGGGAAATAGGCAGATCGTGGGATGTCTCCAATCGACAAATGGACAAGTCCGCCATTAGATGTGAGCAAAGGGGATCTGATCGGGAGGGCTGTGTACCGAAGATGGAGTTGGCGAAGATTTGGTGCTTGAAATGTTACGGGAAGTGTCAAACTTGTCTCTTCCTCTGTCAGAGGGTCGATATACATGTGTTCCAGAATTGGGAATTGATCGTCTATAGCTGGGACGATCTTCTCCAAATTTGGGGTTCGCATGAAAAGGCCAATACGATGCACACGATCACGGTGCGAGAGCGCGAGAAGCACGCCCTGTTCATCCTCTGCTGTCATCGTGCGATTCGGATGATAAAAGATGGTGAGTGGCAAGGACGGTGAATGTGTCAACATGTCTGCTACAGGCACCCCGTTGGTACAGAAGAGGTGAAGATCCAATGCAGTTCTTGATGCAAGTATGAGGTATCGCCAGCGTTGCGAGACCTGAGCCAGCTTGTACCACCAACGCTGGCGCCCCCAATCGAGCATTTGTTCGCCATCCTCGTCTTCATATTCATCCTGGATGTGCAGGCGATAGATATAGAATATATGGAGAACACAGTCGTCGTTCAGGACGTAGATAGGTGAGTGCAGTTTCTTCCTAGTTTGCTCTATTTGTCTACAAGTTGGTGAACGGAACAGGGACATGGAGCTTTGAGACTCACGCCTTTGCGCAAATCGGACAAATATTCCGGCAATGGGAAGACAAATCGTGGTGGATATGCAACCGGGCATCTCAGGGAGAGTAGTAACAACGACGGAATGAGGATTGAAGACCCAAGTACCGTCCGCCTCGTGTTAGTGGGCTGTGTATGGCGTGGACACTTTGTCATGTGCATTTTCTTACTCTCATCCACGTGAATACTCGCGGCCCTGTACTTCTCCATCGCTCTCACTGCAGTGTCTGCTTCTCCCGTTGCCGCCAGACGCCCGAGCAAGCATAGCGCGGCTTCCATCTCTCCATCGGATCCTCCTCGCGTGCAGTGTACGCCCATGCCCTTCCCGGTGGATTCCCTAACTCAGGGCTCTCGCGTGCGATATCTATAGCTCATTTGACGATCATCCGCGCGTATTTATATGCAAGCCCCAAGTGACAACCGGACACCAGCCGGGCAGTTCTTCGACAGCGCAGGGTACGCCGCACGGACCTAAGCGGCGCAGGTGAGTAACACCAATGGATAGAGATCTAGAGAAGCTCTATGAACATCACCCTGTACGTCTTTTTTCCTATCCCGTGTGAGCATACTAGAATATATGATATTCTTATTCTTTTCAGTACTTCGACGGGGACACAACGATGAACATAGCTGGTAATTCGACGCTCCAACTCGTTCTTCTTACTCACCCTTTGGCTTTCACTCGACACCAACTCGTCCTCTGCCACCGCGGCATACCGCGGCATACGTATATATGTCCGCTGCCAGGTTGCGGTGGATATGTACTTGGAAGGTCGGATCGCGGTTGAGTGCCTCGAACATGCTTCCCTGTGCCCACACCCAAGTGCTAAACAGAAGAAGGGTATCAATGTGCTCAGCTTCATTACGCTACACAACATCAACATCACCGAGCAGGAGTCAATTACTGTACGCGGTTGGATTGCGTGTATGTTTGTTGTGCGTTGACCTCTCATAGGCTTTGACTCTCCTCACAGATTTCGTCAGGTGCGCAACTGACGCGGTGTTCCAGGAAAAGCTGCAGTACTACTAGCTCATCCATGATATGACATCTTTCTCGCCTGAGCCGCTGAGCGAGTTTCCCGTCCCACACTGAAGGTCTCTGTGAGGGAGCCAAGCAGCCGCTCGCGAAACTGGTTATGTTGCCTGTCATACATGGTCAGTTTCATATGCCTCTTCACCAATCTTAACAAGCCTACGTGCTCTTCTGTACCCAATTTCTCAAACACCATGAGCACCGGTCGGTGGGTGGATAACGCGGTTGCGCCATGATGAGGTTCGCCGCTTCAGTGGTCACATGACTCACATCGTGTGTCAGGCGCGCCTTGGCGTCTAAGCGTGGTACCACAAGAATTCGACCACTCAACGGCTTTGGATACTTTTACTGCGTGGTAGTAACTTATACGGGCATGTAATAATATTATGACAAAGGTCCTCGTCGATCTGCTGGTCAAAAGAGGGGACAACTGACATGGATCTACTCGAGAGGGTGATTTGGCTGGATAATACAAGGGCCTTAGCACGCTTAGAGGCCATGTTATAATGATCCATGCACACCCTTTGACACAGTCTTTCATTTTCTGGAAACTCTATAACAACCCGTTCTCAAAGAAACATTATTGTGAGTATACATTTACAATGAAAGCAATTATCCAAGCATAGCAGCGCAACGTTTACGAGCAAATCCAAGGTACTTTGACTGTACATGGTACAAGATCCGCATACAATACAACATGTTTTGCAAACAACAGAAATAACAAGCAAGATGACATAGCAACCCCAGTACGAAACTCGAGGTTCACAACGCTAAGATATTCCATTCCGACATTTTTCAAGCCATCGCTCCACCCTTGTAATTGGATGAAATCGGAGGCGCGCCGGGTGGCGGTACGTACTGCGGCGGCGAGCCGACGGGCTGAAAATGGCAGGATCGGTGTGTCAAGATTGTGAAAGAAGGACGGCTGGGTGTACGTACAGGAGCAAATCCCTTGGTAGGATAATATGCGTAAGGCGATCCATTGTACGTCTGGGGCGGGTACTGAGGCGGGAACGGATCGCCACCATGACTGCGCTGGATCCCACCACCCTGGGTCTGGTTAACATAGGCAAGGTTTGCTCGTGCGTTGCGCCAGCGGCGATAGGCCATCGTTGCGAAAATGAAAGCGAGCAAGACTGTGTGGCCAGGATCAGCGCGAAGGGGATAGAAGTCCCATCGTTCGATCGTGAGAAGGAAGGAACAGGATATCACAGAAACCTAGGCCGATACCCGCACGAGCTGCCGCGCTTGTGCATCGCAGTGCTCAAAAGCTTTTGGGAGGGATATATTAGGTACGGCAGTGGAAAGAACCTGGGATGTGGGCAACGTACTCCGAGCTGATCCAGTAGAGCACCCTGACACCGGGAGGAAGCCTGCTAGCAAGGTAGCCGCGAAGATGTGAAACAAGTTTGCTGAGGGATGACGTGCGTCCTATAGAGGGTACGATTGCGAGATTTGGTGAGTGGGGGAGAGACTAAGTGTGAGGTATGGCAAGCGACTCACAAGTCATAATGAAATTGTCACTGGCAGGTGGATAAGATAACTAAAAAACTTAAATGAGGAAGGAGTGAGTGCCTCGTCGGCCTTTCTAACCCTCAGACGACGCGTACACACATATTACTAGTCCCATTCATCTTTCCACTTCCTTTTGCGCTGTCAACCACGGCAAAACGACTCGACGTCTGCATTTACTATCAGCCTGAATGGCCTTTTCTCGCTTCCTCCAGTTCGCAGAGCACCTGTCCCCGTGCATGTCCTTTCCACACCCCCATCGCCTCAGTACCAATCCGCTCCCTTCATAAAACAGGGGGGGAAATGCACGGTAGATCGGAGTTCTTGGAAGACACGTAGTGTCTCGCGAGTCCGAGAGACAGTCAATGACAGTCGTCTCGGAGATAACATTCGGATCGATCACGTGCGAGACGTATTCCACCTTCGATCAGGCACGCCTAGTTACGCCACGCACAGACCCATCACGGTACCGACCGATTAGGTCATCTCAGCCTTCCGATTAAGGAATCCGAATACACATACATCATCGATGCGGCAGTCGATGATGTCCCTCATCCGTAACTCGTACAGTACCCTGAAAAGCATGTTCCACACCCTCACGATCAGCCCTCCGAAACCATGATAGAGCCCACGGGCTGGGCCGATTGGTATGTGTCAAGAGTAGTTCAACTGTAAATGGTATCGTCAGCCACAACGCACGTGGTGGTGAGCCGTTGCCCCTTTCGCCAAGCACCAAACGGTAGCCACTGCGTAGCCCTTGAGCGGAAGTTTGCTGCTCCAGAGACCGCACGTCTCTTCTAGCTCGAGTGCCATCTCAGCGAGTGCGACACAATGATTGAGCATCTTCAGACCGACTTGCTGAGCCTGAGAAAGAAAAGAGGCCGTCAATCGTCCAGACGGAAACTTCGACGCACCACTGCACATGCGGAAAGCTTGCAGCGCAAGCTGGAGAGCTGAACCTCTGGAGAGACATGTCGAATCCATATATCTGCCGAGCTGCGTGAAGCAGATGTAGAGGTCGCCTCAGTTGTGGGATTCTGCAAAGAGGCTTTATACACTTAAAATTGGTGGGGGAGCTCCTTTACGGACCACACAAACAGTTAGAGGGAGACAAACGCAATTGGTGATGGATTTTCGGCCGATGAAGAGGCCACGTTCGGGCGACGCCAGGAGCGCGCTCGCACGCCGTGTCATGCAGGGGCGATGCGTTGGCAAGGAGGAGTGCCACACATCGCACGCTTTTGGTTTGGACCGCGAGGGTACTCGCTATTTGATTTGACGGCTTATCTTCTTTTATCTACCCGCTTTTTCCTTTAGATTGCTAGCACGCGGCATCGCTATGACACTGCGATGCCGCCACAGAACCTGCGACAGCAGGGATCAGATCAAGCGCGATGCGCGGGCCCAACAGGCATCGGAGCGTCGATCGACGCCTACTTGACGGCCTACATATCTTTTTCCTTCGCTACTTACTGCTTGCTTTGAGTACTTACTTTCTACTTTCCTTTTGTTTGCTTAGAGACGCGTGGCGTCCACTTTTGCTATCTATATCCTTATGGTATGGACTAGGACCATAGGTACATTGTGAAGTAGATAAAAGGTCGGGGTAATGACCCTTGACCAGCATCCAAAAACATCTCCTTCCTCTTCTCTCTCGTGTGACGCGCGGTTCGATCTTCCTTTGCCCCATATAAAAATTCCAATTGGAATGGTGATCATTGAGGGAGGATATGTACATGGACAGATACAGTAGAAGTAAATGTTGCAGTAACGTCAAAAAAAAAAAGTACTCAACGATGTGAGGTAGAAGCATTGTCACGGTAAAGGAATGTTTGAGGCTTGTGACGACAACATGTTGTGTCAAGTTCTGGCTTGAGGTGAAATATGTGTCGGGCGTTGGATCACCGATCACGGTGTAGAGGGGGAGTGGGCAGTGAGGAATGCGCTTGTGGGCGACGTGTTTGGGTCCAAATAAAGCGTTGCTGACATCGGACAATGAGACCCTTGCTTTGTGACGACATTGCTGACGAGGTAAGTGATGATAGGTGCAGGCTCGAGGGGGTAACAGAGCTACTCAGCTAGTGGGAGATGAACAGAGAGGTAACACACCCCGCGTACAAAAATCTTATACTAGTATATGGTTTTACATGAGTTCCGAATTAAAAGGAATAGATAGGGTGCCATCGAACATAGTAGTAATTGGCAGAAATATATATATCAAGCTGCTATGGTGCCACTTGCCATTTATCTCATCAAGTCTCCGACCTTGATCAACTGGCAGACCAGTTAAGGCACGGAGATGACGTCCTCACAATGATATTCAATACACCAAGCATTTTTTTCGAGTTGTTTTGCCTATAATATGATTCATCCGTGACGAAGTGCTTCCAAGCCCGGTGACTCATTGTTGTGGGGAAAGGACAGAAAAGCCGTGCAGCAAATGGCCAACATCATTTGATGTGTACAACTTATGCGCGAGGACAACTGTTGCAATCTTATCCTATCCTTATCTTATTCCTAAAAAGGCTCGACTTTTCTGGCGACTTTGACAAGTCAGTCAGCTGACCTTGGCTACGAGGGAGGTGTGTCGGACGGACTTGAACAACACTGGCCGCAAAAAGCCCGCAAAGCCTTGTGGCCTTACCACTCTATCCCCTACCCCATTCCTCTCCAAACGTCACCCCACAAACTACCTCTCCGATCGTCCTCAAAGTAGCGTCTGCGTCATCCGCTGCTGCCACTCACCCGAGCATGCACAGTGCAGCTTCCATCTCTCCACTCTCAGCATCCTCCTCGCACACGTGCACTGTGTGCCCCCGCTCTTGGTGGAATGTCTCCACGCTCAGGGCTCGAGCGTATATTATTTAAGACTCGGTTGACGATCACCCGCATGTATTCATACATGAACCCCGAGATGAAACTGGTCACCAGCAGGGCAGTTCTTCGACAGCACAGGATGCGTGCAGCCATGGACCGAAAAGGAGCAGGTGGGTGGCACCAATGGATAGATCTAGAGGAGTTCGATGAATATTATGCCGTGCGTCTGCTTTTTCTTCTCCCGTGTGTTCATACTCGAATATATGACAGTGTTATCCCTTTGTCTATCTAGACGGGGGCACGATTGTATACGCAGATGGAAACTCAATGTTCGAACTGCTACACATCCTATGCATCCTTGGTTTGTCACGCTGGCACTAACTGGTCCCTCAGCACAGCTGCCCATCGACACTGCGTTACTCCTCTACCAGCTCGCGGTGGATATGCGCTTGGAAGATCGGATGGCGGCTGAGTCCCTCAAGGGTGCTTTCCCTGCGCCCACGCCAAAGGCTGAAGAGAAGGAACCCATCAATGTGCCCGGAGTCATCACTCTACGCAGCATCAACCCTCCTCGAGCATGAATCAAATACTGGATGCGGTTGGACACCGTGTACTTTTTTGTGCCTTTGCCTGTCATCCTTCTCCTCTCTGCTTAGGGAATTTCGCCCGGTACAACGGACGCCGTAATCACATGTTCATGGGCAAACTGCAGTACCACGATCTCCTCATCAACATGACATCTTTCTCGCGTGAGTGAGCTTCCCATCCCTGACGGCAGTCTCCGTAAGGGAGCTAAATGGCCATTCGCGAAGGCCGTCAGATCTCCTCTCCACGATCGGCTTCACCGGACAAGTGAATTGCGTGACAAGGAACTCAAAGTGCTGGTGAGTGACTACAAATCGCGCATACATACGCTCCATGCAAAAGTCCGCGATCTCGCCAAGCAGCCACTCACTACCAAGGCTCTTGCCCACAAGCCCTGCGCAACGAACTAACCAACGAAAAGCTCGCTACACCCTTCAGACGGGATATTTGAAGAGCAAGCAGAAAACAAGGACAGGGATAAGATCGAAAAGCTTCAAGTGACTTTCATCGACCTCGGCGGTAAGATCAGTGGAGGTGATATGAGGGGCAGAAGGTTTCGGTCATGGGATGCTGAAACGAGGCTGTTGGATACACGGGAATTCCAAATTGTTGTGTCGAGAGCTGGTTTGATGCAAAAGATGCGTTCGACGTTGGGTGTAGAGGGGATGGAGGTGGGCAAGAGCAGTGAAGGGTAACTGCAGGCGCGAGGGAGTAAGAGAGTAAGTTGGAGATGAAGAGAGAGATAACACATACTCTGTTCAGAATAGATCCCAGTCAGTCTGGCCGCTTGCTGCCCCGCTCCCGCTTGACACGATCCTTGATTCACCGCAATCAAATACAGGATACCAGGCGCACAGTGCGGCCAGCTGCCTGTCGACGCTGTCGTTCGCTTTTAAATGAGGTAAATGCTCCAACGACATCGCGTCCGTAATAACTGAGCTCCTCCAAATTAGGCAAGACCTCCAGAGTCATCTCTCCATCCTCCGAGCGTAGAGAGTCAAAAAGTCCTTCGGCAACTTGAAGTTTGTTTGGCAGGTGAAGAACCTTCACGTTGGTGAACAGCCTGAGAAGCTCGCGCCACTGTGTCCGGTCGACTTGGTTGTGCCATTCTGACGATCGATTGTGCTCCTCGTAGGTGAGCGAGAGTACCTCCACGATAGAGAGTACTGGTGAAAGTGTAGTGAGGATCTGTATTGCTGACGTTACTTGCCAATCGAAGTGTCTGCACATGATCTTCAAATCCAAGGGGCGTTCATACCGTCTTCTATGTGTGTCCACGATTAGAGCAATGTAATCGGTGTGAAAAGCGAGCTGAAGAGCGTTGAATCTGAGGTTCTCTGATGTTTGCATGGTCTGGGAGAGCCGCGGAACGGTGAAGGTGAGTTGATTGAAAAACTTGACATCAAAGACGCTGAGGACGGGGAGGCTGATCCGGGAAAGAAGGCCTTCCAGGTAAGCGCTGACACCCCGAAATGTAAGGGAGCGAAGGTTAGGAAGTGTGACGTGGGTCAGAATTGGGGTATCCAATAGTTGCCTGACAACATCGCGGTTAGGAAGAGGTGAGTAGAATAGGATCACTAGCTTTTCCAACTGGGGCATGAGTGAAAGCCGTGATAGTAGATAATTGGGGGGGACGTAGGCAGATCGCGGGATACCTTCAAGCACCAACTCAACAAGTCCGCCGGTCGATGTGAGTAAAAGAGATGGTATTGGAAGGGCTGTGTTCGATAGTTTGAGTTTGCGTAGATTAGGTGCTTGAAACGTTACGGGAAGTGTCAAACTTGTCTCTTCATATGTCTGAGAGTAGTTGTAGATATACATGCGTTCCAGAATTGGGAATTGATCGTCCATGACTGGGATGATCTTCTCCAAATCAGGGGTTGGCATATAGAGGGAAATACGATGCACACGATCACGGTGCGAGAGCGCGAGAAGCACGCCCTGTTCATCCTCTGCTGTCATCGTGCAATATCCACCATAAAAGATGGTGAGTGGCAAGGGCGGTGAATGTGTTAACATGTCCGCTACAGGCACCCCTTTGGCACAGACGAGGTGAAGATCCAACGTAGTTCTTGATGCAAGTATGAGGTATCGCCAGCGTTGCGAAACCTGAGCCAGCTTGTACCACCAATGCTGGCGCTTCCAATCGAATATATACCCGCTATCCGTTTCATATTCATCCTGGATGTGCAGGCGATAGATATAGAATATATGGAGAACACAGTCGTCGTTCAGGACGTAGATAGATGAGTGCCGTCCCTTGCTAGTTCGCACTATTTGTCTACAAGTTGGTGAATGGAACAGGGACATGGAGCTTTGAGACTCACGCCTTTGCACACATCGGACAAATATTCCGGCAATGGGAAGACAAATCGTGGTGGATATGCAACCGGGCATCTCAGGGAGAGTAACAACGACGGAATGAGGATTGAAGACCCAAGTACCGTCCGCCTCGTGTTAGTGGGCTGTATATGGCGTGGACAGTATGTCATGTGCATTTTCTCACTCTCATCCATGTGAATACTCGCGGCCCTGTACTTCTCCGTCGCTCTCACTGCAGTGTCTGCTTCTCCCGTTGCCGCCAGACGCCCGAGAAAGCATAGCGCGGCTTCCATCTCTCCATCGGATCCAGTGCAGTGTACGCCCCCGCCCTTCCCGGTGGATTCCCTAACTCAGGGCTCTCGCGTGCGATATCTATAGCTCATTTGACGATCATCCGCGCGTATTTATATGCAAGCCCCAAGTGACAACCGGATACCAGCCGGGCAGATCTTCGACAGCGCAGGGTACGCCGCACGGACCTAAGCGGCGCATGTGAGTAACACCAATGGATAGAGATCTAGAGGAGCTCTATGAAAATCACCCTGTACGTCTTTTTTCCTATCCCGTGTGAGCATACTAGAAAATATGATATTCTTATTCTTTTCAGTATCTCGATGGGGACACAATGGCGAACACGGTCGGTAATTCGACGCTCCGACTCTTACTCATCCTTGGGATTTCACTCGTCCTCTGCCACCACGGCATACGTATATATGTCCGGGCGGCAGTCCGGCTGCCCGTCGGGGCTGCGTGTGTCTGCTGTCAGGTTGTGGTGGATATGTGCTTGGAAGATCGGATCGCGGTTGAGTCCCTCGAACATGCCTTCTTGTGCCCACACTCAATCGCTGAACAGGAGGGCGCCAATGTGCTCAGCTTTATTGCGCTACACAACATCAACATCATCGAGCAGGAGCCGGATTACTGGACGCGATTGGATAGAGTGTATGTTTCTTGTGCGTTGACCTCTCATAGCCTTTGACTCTGCTCACAGATTTCGTCAGGTGCGACTGATGCGATGTTCCCCGAAAAGCTGCAGTACTACGACGTCATCCATGATATGACATCTTTCTCGCCTGAGCGAGTTTCCCGTCCCACACTGAAGCTCTCTGTAAGTGAGCCAAACAGCCGCTCGCGAAAGTGGTTATGTTGCCTGTCATGGTGCGCTTCATATATCTATTCACGAATCTTAATGAGCCTATGTGCTCTTCTGTACCCAATTTCTCAAACACCATGAGCACCGGTCGGTGGGTGGATAAGGCGGTTGCGCATGATCCGGTTCGCCGATTCAGTGGTCACATGACTCACATCGTGTTGTCGGCGCGCCTTGGCGGCTAAGTGTGGTACCACTGGCACAAGAAATCGTCCACTTGACGACTTTGGATGCATTTACTGCTTAGTAGTATACGGGCATGTAATATTATGGCAAAGGTCCTCGTGAAGCTGCTGGTCAAAAGAGGGGACAACTGGCATACATCTATCTACTCGAGAAGGTGACTTGGTGGATAATACAAGGGCCTTAGCACGCTTAGAGGCGATTTTATTAATAATCTATGCAAACTCTGACACAGCCTTTCATTTTCTGAAAACTCCATGACAAAGTCGTGCTCAAAGAGACATTATTGCAAGTATACATTTACAATGAAAGCAACTATCCAAGCATAGCAACGCACCGTTTACGAGCGATCCAAGGGCACTTTGACTGTACATGGTACAAGATCCGCATACAATACAACATGTTTTGCAAACAACAGAAATAACAAGTAAGATGGCATAGCAACCCCATGTACGAAACCCGAGGTTTCACAACGCTAAGATATTCCGTTCCGACATTTTTCTCAAGCCATCGCTCCACCCTTGTAATTGGATGAAATCGGAGGCGCGCCAGGTGGCGGCACGTATTGCGGCGGCGCGCCGGCGGGCTAAAAATGGCAGGATCGGTATGTCAAGATTGTGAAAGAAGGACGGCCGGGTGTACGCACAGGAGCAAAGCCCTTGGTAGGGTCGTACGCGTAAGGTGATCCATGGTACGTCTGAGGTGGGTACTGAGGCGGGAACGGATCGCCACCATACCCGTGTTGGATCCCACCACCCTGGGTCTGGTTAACGTAGGCAAGGTTTGCTTGTGCGTTGCGCCGGCGGCGATAGGCCATCGTGGCGAAAATGAAAGCGAGGAAGAGGAAGACTGTGTGGGGAGGGGTCAGCGTGAAGGGGATAGAAGCCCCATCGTTCGATCGTGAGAAGGAAGGGAGAGGATATTACAGAAACCCAGGCCGATACCCGCACGAGCTGCTGCGCTTAGTCCGTCGCAGCGCTCAAAGCCACTTTTGGAAGGGATGTATTAGGTACGGCGGTGGAAGGAACCTAGGATGTTCGTAACGTACTCTGAGTCGATCCAGCAGACTGCCCTGACACCGGGGAGGAAGCCTGCTAGCAAGATAGCCGCGAAGATGTGAGACAAGGGTTTGCTGATGGATGACGTTCGTCCTACTGAGGGTACGATTGCGAGATATGGGTGAGTGGGGGAGAGACAGAGAGCAAGGTATTGCTGGCGACTCACAAGTCATGATGAAATTGGATAAGATACTTAAAAAGAATACGTAAATGAGGAAGGAGGAAGTAGTAGGGAAGGAAGTAGGAGGTCGATGCGGCGGTTTCGGTTAAATGGTGGAGCGTGGATGAGGCGGTGCGGCCGAATTTGCCGGCTGCGGATTACTTATCATTGTTGTCGTCAAACTCTCACGGCATGTCACCCCCCCTATACCCTTGTCCTTTGATCGCCTTTTGACACGACAATCAGGCTGCACGTCAATACGTCAACAAACATGCTACCTTGGGCGACCTTGTCAAGCTAACTGTCTCATTTCCGATCTTTTGATAAGCCACGTTTTCCTTTCCTTCCCACGGATCATCCGGCAAAATCCGGGCCTGAACCTCCCGTGTCTCTCGAAGGCATTTTCGCTCGCGTGTCTTCCGTTTCAGGAAACGAGAAAAACCAATTCCCATGAACAGCACTCTAACATGATGTCTCAGCGCCCCAAACGAAACCAGACGTCTTGTCAGCCTAGCCTGTGCCCATTAATTTTGTAGTCACGTCCACAGCCATGTGCAAGAATCGGCCCGGGTAGACGTCATCCCAGCACCATCAAATCTAAACAAGCTTCAGCCTCAGTTGACTGCTACGAATGAATCGGCTCAGTTAGGGGCTATGTTCAATCGACGCGTTGGCCGCGGACACGGACGTCGAAATGATTAGCACCAAAGTTTGGTCGTCATTTCTGGATAAAATGTGAAGGGAAGCGGAGCCCATGCCATAACGCCATTTATCGACGCAATCTTTGAGAACAGCTCGAAGTGATTCTTATACGACGATGCTCGGCAAGAAGGGGTGCCTTTGAACGCTAAGGGTTCTGATCTGTTGTTGGAGACATGGTTCGAATCGCGTTAGATTGAGGGTACCCAACGTTGCCCGGTATTTACCATACTTCGGACCCGGAGCGTCTGGGACAGCCGGGATAACATGTATTCTGTCGCACCGCTCTACAACACTGACTATGGGGCGAAGCGAAGAAGTGGCGAATATAGCATGTACATGAAGAGGCCGGAAGCAGCGGCGCAGATCAACGAGTGGTGAGAACTGACCGGATTGACAGATGAAACTCGCAAGGGAGAGGGGTGGGTGGGTGGAGATGGAGACGAGGGTTATAATATAGTGTGTATTGGGGGCAGTCATTGCAAGAGTACGAAGGGCGGCGATGGAACTGAGGTGTGGAGAAGGGGAGTTCATGTAATTGCATCACGAAAGTATCATCCGTACTGCCATCGCGACGCACGCCAACGCAACATACGGCGACAGCCGTTCGCCTGTGCGCACCAGAAATGTCGCATAATTAGCCACATGAGGAGATGGCAGTGGAGAGTGTGTGAAGGTGTCACCGGTACGCACCGATTCGCGCGGACATGAAAAAGATACCTAGGAAGCTGGGAAGGGAATACAATCAGCCTCACCGGCAAACACGCCTTTCGTGAGCACAAGCACACAGACGAAGCGATCGGAAGGCGGGAGGGGATGATAGGGTATCTTGTGTACATGCAAGCGCCGCGCAAGTGCGCATTGCGAAAGAAGGATAAGAGGGAGGGGGGAAGTGAGATGTGCGCACCCTTGCTTGTTGCTGTCGACGAGTCGTGGCGCAACTGCCCGGATGTACGTGCAGGTACAAATCAGGAGGAGAATGACGAGCAGAAGAGACTGGAAATTGAAGAGCGCTGACTAAAAGGGTGGGCCCGTATCGTCAGCCGAGTATGCTTGCAGGACGGTAAGACGCGTGAGGCAGAAGATGGACGGACCATAGTTTAGTAGAGCCGAAAGCCGTTTCCTGTTGGGCTAATTTTCGAGAGCAACGTGACTGACTGGCAGTAAGCCCGTTGATGGACTCCGGAAGCACCGGGACAGGCGAAACGTGTAGTGACACGTGGCAGGGGCAACTGTCTTAACAGTACTTTTCTTCTCCTAACTCAACTGTAGCATCTCTACCGAGTCCCCCATCAATGCATCAACCCCGAGCCGTCGCTTCATTATCGCCTGGCGTAGCCCTGCTCTCAAACAGTCGTCGGCACCGTGATTCTCACTATTGAAACAGTAATTTCGACTTGTCGGAGATGTAAATTTTTTTCTTCTTAAAAATTTCTTATAACTCTCGGTTTTCCACCCATTCTCGCCTGCCACGGAGGACACTGGCCACCTGGGAGTGGGCTACTCTTGACAATCAGAGGTAGCACTCGGTGGTACCTGGATCTCAACCTTTGACTCGGCTACTTGACTACCATAAGAGCAAGGCCCATTCGCTTCTACTCTTCGGGAGTACACTGCATCCGAAAACCTCCCAATATTCTCTCCTCGTTCTAGGTCCTGTGATCTTGGAATCTGCTTCCAATGTCGGCAGAGACTCTCAACGATAGAAACGTCATCTTTCCCATACGTCGTTCATACGTGGCTAAACTAGTTCAGCGGTGGAGAACCGGAACCGGTTGACAGGGGTGGAGGACCGGTTGACAGAGGCGGAGAACAGGCTGACAGTTTCAATGTCTACGTCTGTAAACCGCTCCTCTACTGTCAAGCGTTCCTCGATCTCTGTCAGACCATTGTTGAGATTGGTGTTGCCTCATGCTCAGTGAATTGTTGGGAAGCGGAGGAGCCCCTCGGCGGGACTGCCGGGCCGGGATATTCCTTCAGGCCGAACAGCAAGCCAACGCAACGGTACTCAGTACTCAGGACTCGCGTTGACATGCGCGCCTATCTCTTTGCGGCAGGCCGCCTTCTGAACAGAGTCGTTTGGAAATCCATTGGTCTTACTAAGTCTCGAGCTTGTTGCAGTGTATCTCCGTTGTCGTAGTGATGGCGTGCATCTGGCCTGATTTAGTGCTCGAGCCCCCTCATGCAGCTACCTTGCCTATCAAAGACGACCACCTCGCGGCTTATAATTCCGGGTGTTTTTTAATGTGACTGAGTCGAGCTCACATGCAGCCCGATACCGCGTCCCTAATCTGTCAAAGACCGCTGGGCCAGTTTGGTAGAAATATTTCCCCTATTTCATAACGTTATTTTATCAAAATTAAAATATAAATGGGACCCTCTTCTCCCAGGGGGAGTGGCGGTAGGAAGGCTACTGTGCACTGACGCGAGGCGTGTGAGAATCGCAAATGCAAAATGCATGCAGAAGCGATACAAGATCCTATCGCGAGATCGCTGCAGACAGTCCCTCCGGGCACGTATGCCCGGGCTAAATGTGCAACGGGAGGGGATGGAGTACTGAAACAGGCAACTAGTATCGCCTATGCAAGATTGGAATCGGTTGTGCTCGTTCCTATCTTGTACCTTACGCATAGTACCGCACCGGGTTGAGGCCAGCAGACAACCCGAACATCACGAGTCGTCGGAAGCACAGTCTGCGAAAATAAATCAAGCGGACAGAAAGGCCAAATGGCGATATGGTATTACCCGTCTCGCTGGGGTGGATAGGGGTCAACGGGGCAAACCACATCGTAAGAGGTCGGAGGAGAGGGTTGCCGTTCATATATGGTTGTGATGTTGTCACATGTCTCCCCCCTCCGAAGAAGGAAGATATCTACTACCTAATGGACGTGAACCTTAACGCCAAGCGAAGGTTCAGACCCACTCCAAAAGCGGATCTCTTTACTTTTGGGGATCTGCTTAACTGTTGGAAGTTCCCTATGGGTGGGCAAAAGGGGGCGGCCGAGCTCAAACTTCGCGAGAAGAGCACACACAAGACACAACAACCCATATAGTGGACAAGATGTTTGCACGAGGGAGAAAAGGTGACGTGACGGCGACGTGACAGCGTTGATGGGCAGATCACTGGAAGAAGAAGGCCTTGACCTGCACCCACATGGGTGGCATTTCTCAGGTTGGGTGTTAGTGTCGCCGAGGTTACAGGACCACGCGGGTGCGAAGGCTTCGGCGGTTCGCGTTCGCACGATCCTTTGCCCGCCCTCGCAATGATACGCGGAGCGACAAGGTGGTTGCCATTCCATTTGGTTTTGGTGGAGATAGCCGAGAGTAGTTTCCTTCCAAAGATTATTATTTAATTTAGTTAATGAAATCGTTGTGGCGTCATTATTATAATTTGGACACCCGCGGCTATAGATAATGAATGTAAATGTACGCAACCAAGCAAATTTTCAGATCTCTTGTGCCAATTTCCAGCTTTTCGGCTTTAGCATATCCTATCCTCGTCGACTCTTGATCTTTATCTATAAAATCCGCTATCTCTCCCTCATTATTCAATTCTCTCCCCCTCCGCGCCCCCTCCCTTGGCCTATCTTAGAATAGAGCGCTAGCTGTGTCTACTCCCTGTAGCCTCCTTCAGCTAGTTCAGCGATGTCACATATTCAAGATGACAAAAAGATTGCTGACTTTGAGATTCACGAACCGGGGCACCTCTTGCATGCGGACGTCAGCTCTCCTTACCCTTTCACTACCTCTCATGAATTGACCCAATTCCGAATCTCCAACCTTGGATACCACCAGGATGTCGCCTTCGACGACTATGACGACCCAAATTTAGACTCTATGGCCGCGGAACTTGAGGATGAGTCTCCATATCCAGAAGTCCGCTCCGCGGTTGCCAATACGGATGACCCAACTATCCCTGTGTCGACACTCCGTGCTTGGTTACTTGGTCTCGCGTGGGCCATCTTAATCCCAGGTGTCAACCAGTTCTTCTTTTTCAGATATCCTTCCGTCGTCATTAGTTCCGTCAGTCTTCCTTTGCAGTCCATTCCTTTTTTCTTGGTCCCTCGTGCTGAGTTACACCCTCCCAATTTAGATCATCCCGTTACTCATAAGTTATCCCATCGGCAATGTATGGGCCAACTACTTACCCAATGTTAAATTTTTTGGCCTCTCCCTCAATCCTGGTCCGTTCACAATTAAGGAGCACGTACTCATCACCATCATGTCCGGTGTCGGTGCCCAATCTGCATACGCTGTACGTACAATTTTTCTGAAATGCTGCTAAATTTAGTCCGCGATAAATCTTTGTCAACCTACAGACCGACATTATCGCCGTACAGAGGGTCTTCTATAACCACCATACACCATTTGAATGTAAAGTTTACCTTTTCATGCCTTCTATTTCCGTTCATTGACCGATTTGTTTACCAAACAGACCAGTGGCTATTGGTCATGTCAACCCAGTTGATAGGCTTCTCCATTGGCGGTATCTGCAAGCGCTTCCTCGTCGCACCGGCATCTATGATTTGGCCCGCTAACCTCGTCATTTCCGCTCTCTTCAACACTTTGCACGCCCAAGACACAACTGGCACTTACGGCCGCACCGGCATGTCCCGCGAGCGCTTCTTCACCTACGTCTTCGTAGGCTATTTCATCTATAGTCAGTTTTCTTTCTCAGCCCTCGTCACTTTGCTTTCTTTATAACCGTTTCGTGTCAGATTTTTTGCCCAGTTATCTTTTTACCGCCCTCTCGTCCTTTTCGTGGGTATGCTGGATCGCTCCCAACAATCCCACGGTCAACCAGTTGTTTGGCGTCACTCACGGCATGGCCATGGGTCTCCTCACCTTCGACTGGGGTAATATTGCCTACAACGGCTCACCCCTTGCCATCCCATGGTGGGCTGCTGCCAACATCGGCGCCACTATCGTGTTCTTCTTCTGGTTCCTCGTCCCTGTCCTCTATGTTGGTCTCAATTCCTTCTTTTTGCCATTTTTCACAAGTTCTGAGCGTACTTATATAGTACACCAACGTTTGGGATAGCGGTTACCTTCCCATGGTGTCCTCCCACTCTTTTGACAACAGGGGGAAGAGCTACAATGTCAGCAGGATTATCAACGATGATTCCTCGTTCAACCTCGAGGCATATCAGGCTTACAGCCCTCTCTTCCTTTCTTCCACGTTTGCCATTGCCTACGGTCTCTCATTCGCGTCGATCACCTCGACCTTGACGCATACTTTCCTCTATTATCGTAAACAGATATGGATCCAGTCCCGTCGCTCCCTCTCAGAACAGCCCGACATCCATGCACGTCTCATGTCCGTGTACAAGGAGGTCCCCGATTGGTGGTATCTCTCCATCTTCTGTACGTGTACAAATTTCTATAGCCTATCTAGTGTGTATCCAACTGACTTTTGTAGTGACCATGTTCGTTTTTGGTGTCATTGCCATCGAGGTGTGGGCGACCCAGTTCCCTGTCTGGGCTTTCGTGCTGGCCCTCGTGGTTTGTGAGTATGTTAGACTGTCTGGAATATTTCTCTATATTGATAATCCCTGTGTTTAGCGTTCGCATATATTGTCCCCATTGGGGTGATTCAAGCTATTACGAACCAGCAAGTTGGTCTTAACGTCATCACGGAGCTAATCATTGGATATGCTCTGCCTGGCCACCCAACTGCAATGATGATGTTCAAGACCTGGGGTTACATTACCATGAGCCAGGCGTTACAGTTCACTAGTGACTTCAAACTTGGTCATTACATGAAGATCCCGCACCGTCCGATGTTTATCTGCCAGGTCGTTGCGACTGTCGTAGCCGGGACTGTGCAGCTCTGTGTGCAATCATGGATGTTCTCCAACATCCCAGACATTTGCACCGCTGATCAACCTGATGGCTTCATCTGCCCATCGACCACTGTATTCGGTACTGCGTCTATCATTGTTAGTCCCTGTCTTTTTTTTTGCGGTTTGGTTGGTTTTCTAATGTTTATCACCACAGTGGGGTGTCATTGGACCCCAGCGTCTCTTCTCGAAAGGTCAACAATACTATCCCCTCCTTTTCTTCTTCTTTATCGGTGCGATCGCCCCGGTGATCCAATGGACTCTGCAAAAGAAGTTTAGGTTCACTTTCCTAAAGTACATAAACTTCCCGCTTATCTTCACCGGTACGGGTGGCCTGCCGCCTGCGACGCCATTAAACTTCATTCCTTGGGTGCTGGTCTGCTTCATTTTCAATTACGTGATCCGTCGCCGTCACTTTGGCTGGTGGGCAAAGTATAACTGTGATTGATGTTTTTCTTTTTACCTGACCATGCATAATTTTCTGACGACCGAGCTTGATTGCAGACGTACTATCGGCTGGTTTGGATGCGGGTTATGCGGCCGGACTCCTCGTCATATTCTTTACTCTGCAATACCCGAAGCATGGGACAATCGGCGAGAG
The DNA here is from genome assembly GCA_003315875.1 of Lactifluus piperatus. NCBI lineage: Eukaryota > Fungi > Basidiomycota > Agaricomycetes > Russulales > Russulaceae > Lactifluus > Lactifluus piperatus. The sequence goes on along the minus strand of QFDX01000157.1, from coordinate 4,842 downwards.
TATACAAAATTGGTGGGGAAATACGGTCTATACGACAACGGACGACTACATCGGCGTGGCGCACAAGAGAATCCCGAAAGGCAGCACTTTTGGCCCTTCGAAGTGGTAGTACAATATTTCCTCCCCCCGTCGCGGTGGGATCATTTATTGGTCCTTATTGACGATGGTGAGGTCGCGTGTCAGTTTCTGCGAGTGTCGATGCGTCGTTCGTTATTATGTTGTAAAGGTAGCATAATGATATATATATCCTGCTTCGTGACTCGTGACTCCGAGCCCTTTCCTCCTAGGATTTTCTGTTTTGACGACGCGAAGGGAGATTTATCCCGTTCGTGTGCCACTCTATGTTCTCACTGTAGACGAGCAGGGTATGAGCGTTGTGATCCCGTCTCATTTCTCGATGCCTTCTGGCATGTACGTAAGATGCATGCATGGCTTAATATTTGCCTTGCTTGCTCGCAGAGGCCGCCTTGCACATCATACGGGGCCCCGGCACGATGGGGGATCGACCATTAACAGTATGCGATGGTCATTTAATCCTGGTGTAAGGTCAGTTCACACGCTGACCTCGGAACGGAACGAAACAACGGATCGGAGCCCCGGAACGGAACGGAGCAAAGGTCGGAACGCCCAAGACCTCCGACCCGCTTCAAGACATGACGATCCCTGCCTCGAGTGCAGCGCGCGCGCCGCTTATACCCCCACGAGACCTCCAATTGTCTCGTCGACGGCGGTCTGGGCCCCTCAAGGCCTACTAGGACGGTAAAGGATGTACTATACGAGAATGCCGCCTCCTCATCATTCCGATCTTGACTGATTACTTCTGATGCTTCCACCACTCCGGACCACTCTATGCCCAAACCAGCTCAGATCCCGTCCCCGCCCATCGCAGTCTACCTACAAGTAGACTTATTTCTCTTAATTTTGTGCTTCTATTGACTTGAGCGCGCGGTGATATTCGGACTTAAACGGCGACGTTTGCTTCTGTCATTGCTCCTCTACTTACAGTCAAGGATTTACCTAGCTACTTTGGGACAACTCGGACTCCGGAATGTACTTCAGGCTCAGTAGCACCGCGAATGACATGTAACTTGTCCAGCGTGATCGCCTCGCTTCTAACTCGGAATCCCCACGCGTGCTTGTTTCAGTTTCATCATGATCTTCCTATCATTTCCCTCCCTCTTGTCAACTCCCGCCTTCATTCCGCGACGCTAAACCGAGCTACCCTGCCGTCACGCGTTGTGCAACAAAGACTTAGGATTCCCGGCGCGTTACCTTTTTTGCCTCGCTTTTATCTTATCTCCCGATCTCTCGAACTCAACAGCACGTCCCGATACGTGCTTCACTGGACCGGGTCATGCACCAAAAGGAAAGGCCCTGGGAAGGGGTGACTCTGTTGGATTTGGGGAGGCGATCTGATCCGGCACAACGTCTATGCGTGTCACTTACAGTACGGCCTTGTGGCCATGCATGGACATCTGTGCTTATCGATTCGTGTTTGGACTTTTAGTCTGGTTATAATAATCTCGTGTCATGTCATCTACAAGTGCGCGCGCCATATGCGCGCGCGGTTATCGCTGCCCTGTCCGCTAGTCCTTATCGGGCCTTGAGGGCAATATACTACGTCATAGGCATATCCTCTTCGCCATCGCGCGGAGACTGAGTGTCACTATCTTATCTAGGCTTCAAGGCAATCTCTCGCGCATAGCTTAAGTCCTGCTCGCAGGACTGAACTCATACTCATCGCACACGGTTCTCACCTCAGATCTGAACCCCATAACTGCAACAGACTCTTCCGCGGGATGCCATGATCCATGCCAGTGGTTAAAAATCGAAAAATCAGACGAACTTGAAAAAAGATAAGCTTTGGCCCACTGTACATAGTTGCTCTGTTCCCGGCCTCTACGTCAGAAAACTTGTGTCTCATACTATGCATGGTGTTGTAGCGTTCTCCGATTCATGATGCTGTAGTTTTGTCCGAGTTCTGGACGCTTCCACACACACGCGAAAGGTCATGATCACAGCATCAACCTTCGGCATCATCGCACTGGCATTGTAAGGTCAGCCCTTGCGTTGGGCTCGGAACGGAACGGAACGACGCGTCGGAGCGCCTGCAACCTCCGACCCTTCCTCAGACATCGCGCGTGCCTCGCCTATACCACAATTACTTTGTTGTTCTGGGCATCTATACTAGTACACTAAAGGCTATACTACACAAGGTTGCCGTCTCATAGCCTGATCTAGGATAGCTCTCTACATACATCTACTTTGGCTCTCTCCTTGTTCTTCTTGGTCTCCTTTTAGGCGCCTCTGCGTGTATTTAATCTAGACAGCTTTAGCATAGGACGAGACTTGGTCACTTGGACTCGAAAAATGTCATCTTTTTAACACCCTTTCTTTTTTCTGTTTCCTCGAACTCACCAGCGTGTGCTCCGAGCCGCGCTACAGCATTCACGGTGGCCCGGGGGTGGAGCGATATTTGAGGGTCGTACATTTGCATGTGGATATGCTGTGAGTGAGCCATGACCTTTTACTTCATCTCCACGTAGTTGTATATTGTTCTAAACTGTCCATACTGGAAAATGTGGGCTGCCAGTGGAATACTGCACTACTACAATCGGGACACGATCAAAGCATACCACATACCACTGTCACCACATCATATTTCCTTCTCACTTGTCTGTATCTGATCGGCGATGCAGTTTATCAGGATAGCAGAGTGAAGGATTCGTAATTGAGATTATTTATATATCTGAAGATTGAGAGTTACTTATGTGGTAGTGGAGAGACTCTGAAGACGAGAAGACGACGTCGAATTGAATAATGTTAACTGAGTCAATTTTGCTCTTGGGTTAACCTCGCTGACCGTAATTATAGAGAGAATAACTGCCGTACCGATGTAATGACACCACACATGCGTATAAACATCAAGTCTATGGGCAAGACATGCAAAAGAAAATTAATGTGGAGGACAAGCACACCGTAATGAGACGACATGCTAGAATAGATTAAATGCTTTAACGGGCGTGTGGTGAGAAGGGAAAAAGTGGATTTGAGACGTATTCACCGCATTTGGTGACAGAATACGCTTGGGATATATGGGGCCGGAGAAACTTCACCAAAGGGGAGCGAAGGTAAAAGACAGTGAGTGAAAATGAATCTTTCAATACCATGTACAGTATGCGCGCCGCACCCAGAGGAAAAACAAACAGCAAGGGGAAAACCGTTCTAATTGTTGTGACCGCGGAGAAGCAGTGCGAATGAATATGCAAATATATATAAATACGCAAGTGAGTGACGAGTAGCCAAACAATCATTGAAACCTGTGCTCTCTTCATATAGAATCACTGGACTGTGTCCAGAGGGCCGGCCGGGACCACAGGAGGCTATGAGTGACGCCCGTCCAATAGATTATCTAATTAAGGACAATCACGGACCGGTGTCTCCGCTGTAGATACAGATATGCTATTATAGTGTCTTGTAGATACTTTCTTCTATTGAAGCGTACTATACTTGGCAGATAGTTTGGACATTCATTTACAGGTTTTTTTTTTTTT
>QFDX01000156.1:0-13910 GCA_003315875.1 Lactifluus piperatus | reverse complement strand
AACCACGGGTCCACGTGTACAGTGTACACGTGGACCCATGGTTGTCAATTGCATTCACCTAAATTATTGCATTGTACATCACAACTTCATTATTTGCTATTTGTGTTGGTGAACGATAACCAACAACCCTGGTGTTATAATAATACGCGGTTCAAGCTGTTAAGACATGTGTACAACATCACGTGTTTGTGTTCTCCACTTGGCATCGTACTAAGTTATCTGGAAGGGGAATCCAGAACTAACGTTCCGGCCTCAAGACTGGCCCACCTCCGTTCTTTTTTTTTATTATCCGGGACGTCTTCAAAGCATGACTCAAAACATACTTGCTGAGGGAAAGATAGTAACAGCGGGCATATCTTCTCCCTGCGTCAGCATGCAAAGTACCCGGCCTCTTCCGCACCACACACTGCCATTTCAATTACCATCTCATCTCCGCTTTTCTGCTTTTCTGCTTGCACCTGCTGCGAGGTGCCCGCCTCTCGGCCACTCGCGGTCACGGTGCTTTATCGGCCCTTTGACAGTCAGCTATGCTGCGTTCTTTTCCACAGCTCTCTTTCTTTGCGTCGCCGACTACTAGGCCACCTCTCGCTTTTGGCTCATCTTTTCCGGTGCTACAAGGTCGTAGTTCATCAGATCGTCCCACCCGAAGATGGGCGGGTCTTTAAAGGGTTCTTCCACATCAATCATCTCGGTTATCAGTGCTATTCTCTCTCCCTATTTCATTTACGTTTGCGTTACTACGTTCCCCTTGACCTCTTTCTCTTAGATGATATGTTCGTGCGTCGCACTCGCACTTTCCTCTACCTCCTTGGGGCTCGTCCTTCTGCGCAAGGTCCAGATTGCGCGTGATCTCCCTAAGGATGAGTAGATGGCGAACAGTAGTTGTCCGTCGAATGCACTTTTTGCCCTGACCGAATCTGCTGCACTCAGCAACGAGGTGTGGCACAGACTAACGGCCTCGTGGGCAACATCATAGAAAATTGTTGGCTGTACGTATTTTGCATATGATCAGGATCGAAAAATGTCACAAGAGAGTAAGTGGCTTGCCTGAACAAAGTCGTATAGTTGGGAGAGCACTTGGCAAGCGTTGGGTACCATGTCTCGCGTTGATTGAGCCCTGGGCCTTCAAACAGGTAGCTAATACTCTGCTTCTCGCGAATTTCGTATCCTGTCTGTACATCCTGGGCAGCTACGCATACCTTTAGCAAAGGTAGACAATAAAAAGTAACACGTACCAGGGAGCTTATCTGGGTACGCTAGATCCTGAGCGATCGGAGTATAGAATCGTATGTCTGACTGAATCGCCGCTTGTGCCTTGAAAAATAGCTCGTTTGCGCATCCTATAGCACCACCTGCAGTAGATGACGAACTTGTATTTTACCGAGTTCGTCATTCTTCTCTTCATTCTCCTTGATCTCGTCGTCCAGTGGCTGATCGAGCAGCATCGGCACTTGAAGCACAGTACAAACTTCGCAGAGGACAATTAGCTGAGGCCCGTGTAGGATGCGAGGGCGCAGATCATCGTAAAGGTAATCGCAAAGCGTTACCAGGTATTGGTTGTTGGTGAGAGGACAGGCACCGTAGCGACACGGAGCACATCACATCGTGCACAACGTGGCAAGAATTTCGACCTTCTCGATAGTACCACGCGCATTGTATGCCAGAGGACAATCCGGGAATTACCCGCTCAGTGGGACGGCGAAGAATAGCTGCCATGGACATCCTCCCATCATTTGATGCCATGATATACGTTCATCGATACGTAGAAGGCCACAGAACTGCTGTGGTGATCTCTGCCCTGGCATTTCCCAGGATATCCCTTGCCCGTTCCTAGATTCAAGAGGATGTTGTCCGACATTCTGTACGGTGCCAGTGGGCTACTGGTGACCTGGCAGTCCTACGGTACCCGGTTCTCTCGCGTTCAGGTGAAGAGGAAGTCAACCCCGCTATTCTATGGAAATCATTAGAAGCCTTGATAAACTTAGAGGATACCGAAAAGACAGTCTTGATTCCGGGAGATGTCTGAACACCTGGAAGTGTTTACGCGTGTTTAGGATGGTTCCCAAATGGACCTAGCCGGTTTTAAACATTTTTTTTCAGTTCTACATTGGAATTGGACACCCCCCAAAACTTAATAGTCCTTAATACAGACACTATGATTGATCTTATTCGTTCCCCTTCTCATGGAGTCCTCGCTTGAGAGAATGGCAGCCGAGTCCAAAGGAGATGGGGGCGCTGCTAGAGCTGATCGGCAAAGCGTACCACGTATGTCCTGTTCGAGACAGGCCCCCACGGGCCTCATCACCATGTCATCATTCCCCAGACGTCCGTAGACCTGGAGACGATCCCATAGGGGTGATGGATCGACTCAGGCCCATTGTTCGGCATACGACACTCATCCGTACACACCTCAATTTTTGAGTTCCTGGGTATGGCCAACTATATGACCCGAAACGTGCTGCCATTGGCAAGTGTTTTGAATCTCCTTGACCATACTTCCGACCTGGTTCACGACATCATTCACTCGGTTGCAATACCTTACTCTCCGTGTACACATGGGTTATGAATCACGCGATCCTAGCCACATCATTATCAGTATCACCGAGCTCTACGGCCCCACCTTTCTCGGCAAGGCACCTGCTGGCCTGCCTTGTCCTTCGCCAACCTCGATGTCTGGTCCTTTGTACATGTCCCCGTCTGGTGCCACGCACTGGAGTACTAGGGAGTCTGTTCGTGAGGTGGATATCCGACTGCTGACTTTCAGATGTGGTCCATGTCTTACCGCATTAGGCTTAGACCCGGAAGAAGCTCACTGCTTTCAGATCAGACCAGACACCCGCTGATTCCACTCTGCGCATAGGTCAGCACTGAAAAGCATTCACTCATAGCACCGCACCTGCTGCACTTCCGCTACGTTCACAGCGCCTGTACCATGACTCCTTGGGCCAACATACAGAAAATAAAAAACTCAGCGTTCGCCATTAGCTGGCCTCTTCGTCAATCATTCAATCTGTCCGCAAGGGTCGATTTCCCTGTCATCCAGGTGCAGAGTTGGATATGCGGTAGCGCTCGATTGGGGTGATCCAAAGGGCCGTGAGTTTGGACCGTGTGATGAATTTTTTCGTATTGGGACAACTTCAAATTAGCACAAACCCTACTTCCGGCTCCTGTCAACCTTGCGATGATATAGACAAATCAGGTCTCCTTCCGGTGTGCTTGGCGCGATGTTTGAATCCACGGACAATTGGAGGCACAAATCGGGAAAAATAAACGACCATGCCGAAGGCACAGACTGAGGCCCGTCCGGAAAACATGGTGATTTCCCTGATTGTTGAGCTGTGTTGTTCTCACGCTCTTACACGCCTCATTTCACTTCTTTTCAAGAGTAGGTCATGTTATTCGCCCACTTCAGGTTCAGGCTCCGAACTGCCAGATGAGCGGCTTCAAATCGACCTAGGCGGATAAATGCGGCGAAAGTGGATGCAATCAACGGTTCAAGTCTGCTTTTGTGGCCGCTCTGTCAGCTACACGTACATCAATAAAGACTCAAAATTAGATTGCTTTGCTGGTACCCATTATTTCTCCGTATAGTTTCTCGCGGCCCATAAGTGCTTACACTAAGCAGGGTTGTCTGGTGATATTTCGTATCTTCCTAGATTGTGTTCTGGAAGAACCCCAAGGAAGGAACAAGTATGTCAAAGACAGTTTAGCAAGATAAGAGGATTTGACGTTTTCCTATCAGCTCGTGCCGCCCGCTTGTAATAGTACCCATTTCCGTTGGTGAATTTGCCACTCCCAAATTTTACGGCGCCCGATTGGTAATGGCAGATTTAATTGCACCGAAAGGAGGAGCCTGGACATCTCCTCCCTCCAAATTAGTGTTGATCCCGTGAAGTTGCCCTGATAAACGCGATAGTTCGGTATCTCCGCTATGCTCCCTCCAGCCGTGATTGTCCACTTGCAGGCTTGCTACCTTGACACCACAGCACCCCGCATGCTTCTTCACTTGCACAGAGGGAGGTATTTGTGCGGGCAGATAACATTTGTTTGGGCACAGTGAGCTTGAAGAGGGATACGTAGGCGGGCGGCCGAATTCTCCGAGCTGCCCGTACGGCTCTTCCCGAAGCTCAGATTGCTTTCTTTGGATAAGGTGCAGCGGATCTAGAACGGCACACGAGAGCATGTGGATCCTGTCCAAGGAGGTTACGCGCACGCAGCACTGAGCACCCGTAAAAGGCCAAGAGCATGCCGGGGTTTGTAGATGCTCCCACCTGCGCGTACAGAGGCAACGTTGCGGGCTGAGTGTGCGCGCTGTTTCTAGGAGCGGGAGACGCGGTCGGTAAAAAGAAAAGCCGTGCCGGTGGGTCATCCCATCCACTTACCACCGCTCTGACCTTGACTGCCCTGAGTATTTTGACTCCTAGATCCACTATTTCGAGCTGATAGAACATTCCGTCGAAGTACGTGGAAGGGAGGACAAACCAGGCGCTGATCAAGAAGGTAATGACAGGAACAGGGCCAATTAGAGCGTTCAATGGCGGAAATGGCGACAGGCAAGGCGTGTGCGAGGTGGTATAATTTGTCTCAGGTCCAGGGGCGCTATTGCCCCTTTGCCCGAAGTTGGCCTGGCAAGTGACGGCAAACGGCCTTGCACCACCACTTTGCTACATCACCTCTTGTGATTCACCTCAATCCTGTTCCCAGCGTTCCCACAACCCATATATAAACATAGCCACGTTACTGAGGATTACGTTGAGGCACATGAGGTGTGTCCATCAAACCTAAACTATCTGGAGGAAATCAAAACGACATTTCTGTATGCGGCCATCTCGACCCGTAGACGGACCATCGACACCCCGCCTTTCTAGTTCACGTCCTGCCAACTCTGCATGCTCGGCATGACGTGACTGGCGTAAAGCATGATCCAGTTGATCGGTGCTGGTAAGCATCCGCCGTGAGATGCTGATTTTCTTAATCATAATCTACGCAAGCTGTGAATTTGGGACGCGGGGCAGGGGCCGAATGGAGCTTTGCGGTGCCAACTTCCGCGGCAACGGCAATCCCCCAGTCTATCAGGATTCAAGAATGCAGGAGCAATTCCGAGGAAGTAGGAGCAGCGCATCACGCATCGGCAGTACTCATCTAGGACGAATCTGTTCCATGAAGTAAAGTCGCCACAGAGTGTACGCAGCAGATGCCCGCGGGACCTGGGTGCGCTTCATCGGTGTTCAAGGGTTGTCTTCGGAGGCACCTTTGGGCATGTTCCATGTAGTACTGTATGAGATTGCCCTCTCTATGCAAACGCAATGCTGCGGATCTCGCAGAGCACAAGCCGAGTGATGGAAGGAAGGCAAGGCTTTCGCTCAGGTGGGGTTCAACACAATAGTTAACAGGGACTTTTGCGATACCGGTCTCCGATTCCGTCTCGGGTACTTCCATGAACGGACCTGCCGCAATTCGCCAGAGCAAGTTTTTTTTCTTCACGTGTGCGTACATCCGCTGTGCCTGGCACGGAAGCTTACTACATAAGACGCGTGACGTATCAGAACTTGTTTCCGTGAATGAAAAAGTTGACCGTATCGGCTACAGGCACGCATCAAGTCATTCAATTTCACGTACTGTACTGTACCGGATAGCGCCGCGGTTTAGGCTACGCAATCCAATGGGGATGGTGGTCTTCTTGGACGCTTGTGCTGCTTTGTGGGAAGGTGTGGGGCAAGAGGGATCTCGACCCACCCAATCTGTTTGTCAGAATGTTTCGCATTAAAAATCAGTGCGCCCTCATCGTCTCAATTCAACCGCTATTGTTGTGGATTCCATTCCTGGTTGCTCCAACCAATGAGGTGGCGGGTCTCTGATCCGATGAAAGCCGAGAGCCCGCCGAAAAAACTTGAAACATGCAACACCCAAATTGATCATCTACACGTTGAGGGCACCATGTTAAAGGTGAATTTTTTGTGTCCGTGGGTGGTTTCACCCAATTATTCGCTAATGCAGAGTATCGGATAGACTTTCAACCTTTCCCGCGGGGCACACGCGAGCCATCATAATCATATTGCGCCTGAGTCCCCATCTCCCCTCCCTACTCCTCACAGATACCCGCGGCGATGGAGTGGTGACGGTATCAGATATTACAGCACTTTTTTGTCCTTCTCAAGCATCAATGAATTGCACATGGTACTGTTGTGAGATAAGTGGGCACGTTTCATTCGCTGTGAAAGCTGAGCTGGTTTAGATGTCCACTCTTTGGCTGTGATACGCGCCCATTGGCGTTGTTCACACTCCCAGGGCTAGATACGTGGAGAGCGAATCAGCAGGCACGGAGGTACAAGCCCCTTACGATCTGACCCAGCGGACCCATAGGGAGCGGAAGCCAGCCTTACGCGATGAATTATCATTGATGACAACTGTGTGCTCTGTACCTTGGCGTCACCACTGCAACCGTCGCGGGCAACATGAGCCGTGTGAGACTATCATACGAAGCGCAGAAGAGGAATGCAGTGCAAGGGACACCCCTGGCGCTTCCTTGTTCACTTATGCGAAATTCCGTAAAAGTGCAGGAGACGCTCGCAACCCAGAGGGCAGGGACCCGCGGCGGTGACCGGGGCAAGAATGGTGGGACGAAGTGATACGGATACGGACATTCGCTTGAGGGCAATAAGGTTGCCTGTGCCTGGCTGTGGTTCGCACGCCGATCGAAGTTACAAAGAATGAGGGTACCGATGACGCAGGTGGGTGAAAGAAAAATATCCGGGCAGGTTTCATGCGGGCAAGGGCATTTGGATACAGTATGATATATGGGGTGGATACGCGGAAGCACCGAGTTAGGTAGCCCCCGGTTTTCCGTACAGTGGCTGTTTTTGTATTTTATTTTTCTAGAAACCTTGCTGCTGGAGTTCGCCGTTGCCTGCAGCCATTTCTGGGATCGCATGTCCGGTGAGGTTCGGACTCAAGTGATACCGGTGCCTGGCGGACGGGTTATGTGGAAGGCTCCCACATTGCGTTCTTATGTTCAAGGGATGTATTTGACTAGATGATGATCATGGAAGGGATATACGGGCCGCTAAGACGCCAGAAGGATAATCAGGGGAATGAGCGTGGACTTCGGTAAGGTTAAGGCGCAAGCTGATATCTTATCCGGTTGGAGATAGGCAGGGGCACAGTGGAAGATAGACGTATGGGGGTAAAGGGCGCCAAACAATGCCGTGAATCGTTATCAGGGGTCAGGCGAGGCGCAGCGAAGGGGGAGACAAATGGGTGTGTCCGAGAATACCCGAGGGCAGACGGGACGTCGTGAGCACTAGAGTGAGATGGAAAGAGAAGGAAATATCGTACGCCTCGTGCTTGTTCTTTTTTTATAAGACGTTGATGAGATCCGAGTGGGGAATAGCAATGGAGAGGTCACGGTGTAGGAGGTGTTGGTTCTCGGTGCCTGGAGCACCTGAACCGAAAAATTGGCGCTCTCGATCAGGCACGTCTGGATAGTTTGGGTTTCTAAATATGGGTTTCCTACCTTTACTTGTTAAAACGATGTTCCGCCGGCCGGGATCAGTGCTTTACTGTTTTTATTATATACTGTTACTTTAATGTCTGACTTTTTGACACAATCACGAAAATAATTGCAAAGATGGTGTTTATGCCAACAAAAAACTAGTGAGTCTGCGGCGATCTGTCCAGGGGCAAGCTTGGGAACCAGTGAACTCAAATTCGCTCTCCGCGTAACTTGTTGACCATTTAGTTCGGCCACCATGTGGTCCCTTCCCTGTTATACTGTTCTATCCATTCAGTTACCTTTCCACCTCTGCTACCTCTCTCCGTTTTACCTTTCCATCCTAGCTCTCGTCTCATGCGTTCCCCCACCGATGACGATGACCCCCTAGCTGCCGCTCTCCGTCCTCCCCCGGATGAGTTGCCGGAAGAGAGGGCAATCCGCATCGCTCGGGAGGCAGATGCACTTCGTATATCTCAGGCTATCGATGAGTCTATCCGCCTCGAGCGGCAGGCTAGTAAGAAAAATAAGGTTGTTCGTGTACTCCTTCTAGGCCAAAACGAGTCCGGTACGTCTAATTTCTCCCGCGCACATGGCTGTTATCGCTTACCTACTGCAGGCAAGTCTACCACACTGCGCCGTGAGTGCTACCCTTACGTGCATTTGTGCGTCAGTTTGACACTCCTTGTTGTACTTAGAGTTTCAGCGAATCTATACGCCTACAGCGTTTCGCGAGGAGCGAATACATTGGCGTGTGATCATCCAGTTGAACATTATTCGCTCTGTGCATACAATCCTCGCTGCACTTTCCGCTTATCGCCATCAGGTATCCCGCAACCGTGCTCGCAGCCTATCGAGCTCGCGCTGGGACTCGCGTTCGCAGGTTCCCTCCGTACGGACAAACCGCAAGGGCAAAGGCAAGGCCCGCGCGGACACCGAGTCCGACTCTGATGACTACTATAACGATGAGCGGCCTATGGAGATGTCTATGCGCTCGCCCTATGCAGACGCATTCTCTGAGGAAGACACTCATGGGGATGCAGAACTCGACGAGATCGCTCACCGTCTTGTACCCCTTCGGCGCGTTGAGGCTATGCTCAAAGCGCGCCTCGTGCCGCCCTCCGAGGACGAACCTGTTGACCTCGGAATGGGTCCGGTAGGCTTACCTACATCCGCGCTTGATCTTGCCAAGGAGGTCTTTGTGCGCCCTGGCAGGTGGCGCTCAGGTGGCGCAGGGGCACGCCCTGCGACTGCTGTTTCGGCGGACACAGTGGATGAAGCCCAGCGGGTATTGTTCGAGTGTCGTTTTGATCTGATACGCCTGTGGGAAAGCATGCGAATGCGTGAGATCTTGGCGCTGCGCCGCATACGGCCAGAGGAGGAGAGCGGGTTGTGGGTGTTTTCTGTCCCCAATTCCTCACTCGGTGGCTCTATTGCAATAGCCATCACCCGATAAAGCTGACGAGTCCTTGCCTTCATTGCAGTTTTCTGAATGATTTGAATCGGGTAACTGGCCACGACTACGTCCCTACGGACGGTGTGTGACCCGATCCCTATCTTGGACGGCGTTACATTTCGGTTGACGCATCTAGGTAGATGACGTCCTCAAAGCGAGATTAAAGACAATCGGTGTTTCAGAATACAAGTTCGAGATGGAAGCAGGAGATCAGCGAGGGACGCAGTGGCGAATTGTGGACGTGGGTGGATCACGGTTCCAAGTGCGCCTGCATACCTATTCTGGCCTGCTCCGTGAACAACGCTGCTGACATCGCGCCTTCAGCGGCGTATGTAGCTTCCAATATTCCATCTGGCTGTCATAATTTCTTACATGCTATGCCTATCTCCGTGCGGTGGGTGGGTCTAGCAACATGGGTTCCATTCTTCGATAATGGTACGTGTGTTGTCGAAGAGGATTCCATCGCGTTCCGCGTTGATGGAACTCCTAGTGGATGCCATAATTTTTCTAGCGCCCATTTCGGCGTTCGACCAAGTTCTCACTGAAGACCCCCAAGTGAACCGGCTAGTAAGCTATTTCATCCGGTCGACAATTTAGGCTTAATTCGCAACACAATTACAGGAGGACTCGGTGCTCCTGTGGAAGGGACTCTGCCAAAACCGGCTACTAGCCAGAGTCGACTTTGTGCTCTTCCTCAACAAGTGCGACATCCTTCAACGCAAGCTTGAGTCCGGTATCCGTTTCGCGCGATACGTCAAGAGCTACGACGATCTGCCAAACGATATGGAGACTGCTTCCAAATGTATATCTCTCGCTTCCTATGATCTAGGTTATCATTGATCGACTCGGGGATGCCAGACTTACGCGGAAAATTCAGCGCCATACAAAGAACATACTCGCCGGTTCCCAGAAAATTCTACGGTTACTGTACATCTGTCACGGTGAGAACAATTCTTGATTGTTTTGTATAGTATTGCTTGTTAACTGAGGCCCCACAGGAATCTACGACAACGGCCGGGATCCTTGCAAGCGGTAGGCTTCAGCCTCAACCAACTTTGAGTTCGCTTCTCACTGGTCGGTTTCTAGTCCGAGACATCGTACTACGACAGCACCTACGCTCTGTGAGACTCGCCTGATGAACCTTCTGGTCACCTGCCTCAGTCGCGACCTGCGCCGAAGATCTTTCCTGTCTTGAATATCTCTCAGGAGGGCTTGATGTCATATTCTGTTTGTGGTGACAGCAGCGTATACCCGCCTCCCACGAGATCGGGTTTGGCACTAACCACACGATCAAGGTTTTGTTTACAATTATGACGCCATCTCATTCACCACCTTATGTTGTACATTGCTATACGAGTTGACAACAAATAAAATGATAGTATCATACGACTGAGTGTGTATTTGGGTTTAGGAGGGAGTTGCTTACTCAGCATCTAGGAGATCTGAACAGTAAAGTAACTGGCCTTGACCGTCGCTCATCCACAGATCTATCCTTAACGTGACCTTATGGTTAAGAGCGCATCAAAGTCATCCGCATCCTCTGCAACACGCAAGAAGCACGCACGCAAGGCCGTCACTAAGGATGCTCCGCCATCTGATGCCCCTAGCCTACCCAAGGAGAGGAAGTCCAAGGGCAAGTCCAAGGGAAAGAGCGACGATCCGCCGCGTAAGAAGGTGTATACCCCACCCGTTAAGCCGCAACCCGTGCAACAGGACCCAATCGACGCCCTCGGGCTTGCGCAACGCCTCCCTGCAGAGCTGCTCGTCGTCTTGCGTGCGTTGGGTAAAAAGGATACGGTGACCAAGTGCAAGGCACTCGAGGAGTTGCGCGCTGTGTGGATTGATCGCGCAAACCTCACGCTAAGTGAAGATGACGGCCATCAAGACGCTGAGGGATATGCGCGGCTTGAGGCACTCCAACTCTCCCTGCCGGTCTGGGTACGTGCCTTTGCGCTTAGTACTCACCCCTCCCCGCCCCTCCCCGCCTCCTAACACATCGCATTATAACAACTGAGGTCTTCACTATTGGCAGATGCACCATGTGCCTGCGCTCTTCCTGCACCCTTCCCGCCGCCTCCGCGCCCTCGCGCAGTCTGCCCACGCTGAGATCCTCCGCGCGGAACCGCTTCGCATACAGATGTTCTTCCACCTCCGCGAGGTTGCCTCTGCGGAGCAGGTCGAATGTATCCTCGGTAGCTGGTGTATGGCCACGCGCGATGTCGAAAGGCAGGTCGCGCAGGTTGCGCAGCGCTCTTGGGATACATATGTCTCCTTCGACATCGACTCGGACACCACCGCATCCACGGCAACAAAAGAGAAGATGTTTGTGCTGGACTCTGCGCAGATGGCCACACTGTTAGCGTTCGTGCAGCGCGCGCTGCTCGATCCGCTCGCTCTGCACGCCTACTTGAACCCAGTGCAGGTGCCCGTCGACATCGCCGTACCGAAGACGATACGCGGAAGGCCAGTTCCAACGCCCGTTGTGGCGGTGCAGACGCGGAGAGCGGATAACGAGTTGCCCGCGCGGGTCAAGGGTGAGAGCGAGGAAGAAAATGAGTCTGACCGAAAGGCGCGGTTGCGGATCGGTGCTTTAGGCGCGCTACAATGGATCTTAGGTGCGTAGACACGCTGGGTATCTCAAAAAGCCGCTTTCTCAAGGAAGGTGTTCGTTAGATGTTCGTTCTCAAGGGCTTGGACACAAGTCAATCGTAGATCTATTAGGGTTTCTCTCCGACGCTCGAGTGTGGAGTTCTCTTCATCACGCGCAGACATGCCCATTCGCTGATATTGAAAGCATCGGATATGCACAACCGGTCGTTCGAAGTTATGCCTGGGCATTACTTCTTACGTTGCTGGAGAACTGGCGAGGTACGTCACCCGCTGACGTGCCTTTCCTAGCTGACAAGTAGACGGGGTTTTTTTAGACGAAATAGCTAGCTTGGTTCCGATACTTAGCGTGGCAGTTTTGCGCTCCTCGTTTACCGAGCCGAGCGTGCAAGTCAGAGGATCAATGTGGCGGCCGTTGCTGAAGTTCCTAAAGGGTGCGACGCTGCATTAGTTGTCATTGTCATAATGCTCAACGATAGACAGACTATCCACGCGCTTGGGAGATTGATGCTGCATTTGAACCTCAGAAGGCAAGAGAGGGTGATTCCGACGAAGAAGACGATGGTTCCGATGAGGAAGACGAAACAACACAACAACCAGCTCATGGTCACACAGCCAAAGATAAACGATCTCCCGCTTTTGCAGACTTTTTGCTGTTTCTGGAGCTTGGTTGTGGTGGCTCGCCACTGCAGGGCTACCCATCCATCCTTGTCATCCTCTCCTCTATTCCGCCATCTGTTCGTCCTATACTTGCTACTCCAACATCTCATATTATATGGTTGATCTCTATCCCCACAGATCCTTCTGCATTCGGACTGCGAGATCCCCGCCAGTCCGTTCTTCTCTTCGTTCTGGGCCGCTGTCGATGGACGCGCGCTTAGTGCTCTCGATCGTGCTGCTAAGTCTGCTGCGTTTCTTAGCACATTATTTGAGTGCACGGAGTTCGTGTTGCGGCGCGTACGGAGTACCCGCGACAACGCAGGCAATAGTGTGTATGGCAAGGATACAGAAATAGCACTCGTGCGTGCGCAATTTACGAGGGTGTGGGAAGAGTGTGTATCGAGGAGGTTAAGAGTTGAGCATGGGCTCACAGGAGAACTGGTCGGGAAGAGCTTGGTCAGGTTGAACGAGATTGACGAAGGTATTTTTTCTTTCTTTCGTAATTCATAAGGAGCTGAACAGTTCGCACCCGATAGACCTATTTGATACAGCTTGGGGCGCCCTCGCGCGTGGAATGAAGGTCGATTTCTTCACTGCGGAAGCGCCGAACACCCAGTTCTTCTACTTGCTCAAAGCTTCCCGTGCGGTGTTCGTGGAGGGAAGTCATCCTCGCTCGGTCATCGACGATCTTTTCCAAAACATCATGGAGGGGATCCTCTCCCACAGCCGGGACGCTCTTCTGTCGCAAACACAGGATGAAGACAATCAGCGTAAGCTTGATGTATTGACCGATATGATTGATATCTTCGGGGACAGTCTCTTTGTTCGGATTGGCCAAACCGAGGTAGGGCGCCTTTGCTGGTAGTCTGTTCTTATGCTGACATCTGCCCTCTTTAGGCGCTTGATGCGACAATGTTCGAGCACGCTAACAGGATATTGAACGTCTCGCCCAAGCTTTTGACAACCTACCTCTCCCGCCGTGTTGACCAGGTAGTTACACTTGGACTCTGGCGCGCTATTCTCGGATCGCTATTGTCGCAGCACATCTACACCGTCCTTCCACCTCTTTTGGATGTAGCCGAACGACACACACTTCCTGGTTACCTGAAGCCGACGCGGCAAGAATTCGATAGCTCGATTAGCGTTATGTTCTCCGATGCTCTGGGTTCAACTAATCCAGATGCTTTGCCCCTGCTTCTTCGCGTTATCCGGTGCTCAGGTGCGCTCATGTATCGCGTTATTTTAAGTGTCTGACAAGACCTGAAGGATACTTCGTGACGGACGAATCGTTCGACACATTGTTTCAGCAGGTGGTTGCTACCTTTGGTGAGGAACTCTCACGTATCCTACATGGAGAAGACGAAGAGGCGGCCAAATTGAATGCATTGGCCGAAATTATTGCTGTTTGCCTCGAGAACCGGCCCGGGCTGGCTCTTCAGGAGAGTCTCGCCCTCTCGCTTGTTCCTGACATCTTCGCTCTGGCATTCTTGTTACCGAAGGCTCTGTCCGTATCCGGCTTCCCAGTCGCACAGAAGATTTGGACATTTTGGTTGGCGAGCGCGCCGACAGGTTTGCAAAAGCAGGTAGGCGTTGCTATCTGCGCACGCTTACAAGACGCAATCTTCCATACGTCAATCCTTGTAAGGTAAGACCCGAGTATTCTATGCGAAGTTTATACAACATTCACTCCAAGACAAG
>QFDX01000155.1:0-13664 GCA_003315875.1 Lactifluus piperatus | reverse complement strand
AAATAAATAACTATATTATGTAACTTTTTGTGGCCTTGGGTGTGGCCCAATGGATTGTGGCCTGTGTGCAACTGAGGGAGGGGAGTGCAGGCATTTTCATCCCTCGCATCCTTTACAAATTCCATCCCCCAACTCCTTGCTATTGAGTAATGACGACGTTGCCGCCATTTCAACTAAATCTCGCGCCGTGCGCTACTGGGACGACAGCCGCGCCGGGTGCCGCGCCCGTTGTACTCCGCCTGGACGAAGATCCGGCAATTTCCTGAAGGGTGGGGAGCTTCAATCACGACCGAGAGAGCGGGTTGTACCCGCATGAATGGCCCAATATGGATGAATTTGACGCGTGGCGCCGACAGGAAGAACTCACTAATTCAATTGAGTTCACCGCTTCACGCCGTGCACAAGGCAACAAGCTTTGGACCCTGAGGCGCCATTACGTGTGCTCGCGTCAGTTATCCGGTGGCCAAAAAAATCAACAAAGAAAATGCCCTGATCGGAAAACCAAGGACTCCAAGAAGACGGGTTGTCGATGCAAGATCGTAATTAAGCGATATCCCCACACTCCAATCGTCCTCGGGCAATATGACGCAGAACATGATCATGAAGTCGGCTTAGCGAACATCGCTTACCTGAGGATCTCAAGCGCTTCCCGAGATCAGATTAAGGATATGTTGGAGAAAAAGATAGATCCAAGGGAGATCGTGCGTGATCTTTGTTAACTTTAAGCTGCGATCTAATACATCTATAGGTGCGCGTTATCAGTAATTCTGCTCCCCAGGATAGCCGCGATAGATTCATCACTCTAACTGATGTTAATCGATTATCACACGTGCTTAATGATGAAAACATCCGGCTGCATCAAGAGGATGCTATCTCGACTAGATTATGGATCGATAATCTCAGATCAGAAGATGTCAACGCGTTTTTCAAATCTAGGCTTGATGAAGCCCCATCCGGATCAAGATTACAGCCCGATCTCTTTATTCTTTGCATGCAGACAAAATTCCAGCTTGAGGCATTTCAGCGCCTCGGCAGTGGATTCATCGGCATTGATGCAACTCACAATGTCACGCAATATGAAGATCTATTACTGTTTACGATCATCGCGAGAGATCGGTGGGGCCACGGTATGCGGTATTCAATATTACTTGATCACGCGTGCTTATCCGAAATAGGCGTTCCTGTTGCCTGGATGCTCACATCAAACGGAACAACGGCAACGATTTCATTTTTCCTCAATTGGGTTAAGGACGCTAGCCCAGCTGTCAAACCGGCTGTCATCATGACAGATTGTGATCAGGCCCAGATCGCTGCAATTAAGGCCGTTTATCCGCAGAGTCGCACATTCCTATGCATGTGGCATGTGCTACGCGCGATGCAATCGCATTTCTCAACAACAAAGTTCCCAAAACTTTGGGATAACGTCAAGGCTTGGGTGAGATCGGATGATCTAACCGAATTTAATCGCCTTAAGGATAAGATCTTCGACGATCAATCAACTCCTAAATCTTTCATCGATTATTTGACTGAAAAGTGGATGAAGATAACCCATTTATGGTCAAGGGTTGACCGTAAAGGCAGATCTATATTCGAAGAAGGAGATACAAATATGTTGATCGAAGCGTAAGTGATCAACTCCTCGGTCCTGATAAGATAACGCTAACGGGACGTAGTTATCATCACGTGCTAAAAAGTCATTGGCTGGACGGGAAACGGAATCGCCGAATTGATCACATCATTCACACGCTAGTCAAATATATGGTGCCTCATTACGAAGGACGACATGCGAGACAGAATGTCGGGCTAGAGGGCCCGGACCTTGCAGGGCAGCGGTGGCGGGAACTCCTGGCAAACGCCAGGGACATTTCTATTGACGGAATTCTGCAATTTGACTTGACCCAATTTCACGTCGCGTCCCAATCTCGTCCTGGTTCATATTATGCAATCGATCTTGATCGTGCTACTTGTGATTGCAAGGACTTTCCGAAGGCTCGATTCTGCAAACACATCGCTGCCATCTATGTGTATTTCCCTCACTTGGCCCCAACTGACATCGGCTCCACCATAATATCCTCAGAGGTGATTAAAAATACAGATAGAGTCCGGCCACACACTGGAAAGCCAGAGGAGAGTCTGCAAACCCTCACACAGGATATCGCTGCCTTATCCCAGGTGCTTATCTCAGGGCAGGCGCAGGATCAATCAAGCGGCGGCCTATCCGAGCCTTCAGCTACAATGGAAGCGTTCCGCTTGGCTAAGCATAGTCTTACGGCGGCAATCGCTTCGACAAAAGGGACTAGCGCTTTACCGGAAAAGGAACGGATCGTGCCCAATCAAAAATCTTGGCCAGAAACGGCCGTGTGCATGGGCGTCAAACGGGCGCCAATGCGGAAACGGTTACCTGAGGAGCGTGGGATTACCGAGCAGGCCATTGGCGCCGCTAAGGGAAAACGGAAGCGTATTCATCAAGATCCCTACGCTGGAGGCGAGCGATCGGGTAAACGCGCCAAACCTGATGCGCTTTCGCCCGCAGCAAACACCCGTGCCCGCGCCAATGCGGCCGCTTCCCCCATGATCCCAATCCCCCCTTCCCAGGTGCCCCAAGACCGCGCGCCCGATTCCTCCCTCACATCTTCCCTCATTTCCTACTGTACATCCCCGCATCCCTACCCCCTTAATTAATTACATATTGTTTCATTTGGATGTAAATCTGTCTCAATAAACTTGCATTTTCACGCTTTTGAAGTGATTACATAACATTGCATCTAAATTGTCTAACTTAACCATTTTTCACAACGCGTTTGAAGTGATTACATAACATCTTATGTTTTGAGTTGTATTGGATAGATGCATTATCAAATTTCGAATAAATCTTTCTGAGTTTTAAAAATACCGTATTTATAAGCACGCGCGCGCCAGCTCATTGGGTCGCGGCCACGTGACTTGGCGCGATTTGAAGCCAACTGGCATCGGCTCGTCCGTTGCTGCGTCGCGCGCGGAGCTTCGACTGCAGCCAGAAAACGACCACGGTTTGGCCATGGTTCGGGCACTGGCAATGGGTCAACCAAACCCAACCCTCACCCATACCCGTGGTTCACCCGACCCGTAACCCGCATTGGTTACTCATAATCATGCCGATCCCTAATTGTGCGGAAAATGTGGCAAGTACCATATTCGTCCAACACTATCTCTTGTTCACAAAGACAATCATCTCGGGCCATCATGTCACTTTCAACGGATTCTGGAAAGCGTTACCACCTCCGTTGTACAGGCCGCGCCCTCGATAACACCAACGCCGATGCTGTCAAGGTGGATATTACCCTATTCGGTAGCTGCTTCTGCCTGTTCGTGCAGAGAATATGGGCAGCATTTGACTATCTTCGCATCCCTTACCAAGTACGTTCGGTGTATCCGAGAATGATCCGAGTCTCGTATTCAAATCTTTCCATTATGATCACCTAAACAGTATCATTAAGCCTCGCTCCCCTTCTCGACACCTCCTGCAATATACTCACCCTCGGGATTTTTGCTTGCAGACGAAGTCGACCCATACATGAAACCGAACGAGCTTCTGGAGGTCTCCCCGCAAGGCCTCGTTCCAGGACTCAAACTCGGCGCATTTACGCCTCGACGAGCCCTCAACGAAAGCACCGTCATTCTTGATTACCTAGAGGAGTAAGTGCCAGTGTGTCATGGTGGACTTCGATCGTTCATCGCCTTCACGAATACTACTGTAGTCTTGCGGGAAACACCACGGGAAGATCGCTTCTTCCGCCACGCACAGATCCATATGCGCGCGCGATCGTACGCCTACAAGCCGACCACGTCTCACGCACGCTCGTACCCGCGTTATATCGGTATTTGCAAGAGCGTGATCCGGAGCGTCAGATGCGACGCCGAGAGGAAATCTCCGCAGCGCTGGAAGACCTCACTTCGCACCTTGAGCGCGGGGAGCACGAGGTCTCTGCCGAAGCAGGGCAAGGCTCTGGTCTGTGGTGTGCTAATGGTGGAGAATTGAATTGGACGGATGTGATGGTGGGACCATGTACGTACACGGTTCCGTGCAACCAAAAATTTCGAGTCTTTCTTTTCTCTCTTTACACACTGACATAATTTTGTTTTTAAACAAGGGTTGTTCCGTGTTGGCAATGTCCTAAAAAAAGCATTATCGCGCCTATGAACTGCCTGCGGGGTCAAAGCTCCGCGTGTGGTTGGATAGGCTTCTTGCTCACCCGTGTTTTAAGGCGACGTGCAGCACCGACGGACTTTATCTAGACAGCTATGAAAGGTGGGAGACATTCTGCGCCCATATCTCGGGCTGTGCTTGCTGATGAATCTCGTTGTATAGATATGTTTTTAACCGACGTAATACGAGTCAAGTTGGGAACGCAATCAATGCTGGGAGGGGTCTTCCTTGATTGAAAATAGGAACACCAGAGGTAAACGACGAAGGCGACTTCATGGATTGATACTCCGAGGTACAGGTTCTGTGTTGTATGTAATTGGTCAATCGATCAATTTTCACGGGGAATTCATATAAGTCACAACGGGTTCGTACAGTACAAGTTGGATGATCCGGGAAGCAGGAAGAGAAAGGGTTAACCGGCAAGAACATAGGTCACAAACAAATACAGCATAACAGGTACCTAACAAGCAACATGGTATATTTGTTTCACAGCTTCGAGGGAATGCACTCAAAATCGTGGTGCGAAGCAGTAACTTCACAACGCCATCAAGGAGAATGCTGTGTCTTGACCTAAGGAAAATACGTCAATAATCTGCAACAACATCAATAATCCAGACAATTTTGACTCACTTCAGCCATGTGTAGACTAGGCGGATTCTCTGACGGATCATGAATCTCATGTCCCGAACTGGTTGTGTCCACATTAGGCGCTGACAGGTGGGGTACCGATGGACTAGAAACATTCCTGTCTTGAATATCTTTATGCATCCTTGTTGGAATGGCTATGGGATCACTAGGATCAGAGACTGTGGCCACCTGCGGATCAATCGGTGTGAAGGCGGAAATTGGAGGTGAAGAGGAAGGTGGCTGTAATTGAGGGGGAAGGTCAGATTGATTCGCAGAGGAGTCTGCAGATGGAGGGTGGCCTCCACTGGGCGAGCGGCTGGGCACTGGCATCAGCACCGATGACGGGGACTGTGAAGGTACCGGAGTGCTATGGGTTTCAGGAGGGATATAAGGTCCCGGCGTGACAGAGGAAGGACCAGGTATTTCTGGAACGTATAGGACGTCGGGAAATGGTGTGGCCTCTGAGGAAAGATGGTGCGCTGGGTTGTCGCATAAAGGATACAATATTGGATCGGACACAGGTTCAGCCATGTAGTCGCGGTCGTCAGGAATTTGATGTAAGCGGAAGAAGTGGCGACGAATCGAGTAGAGAATACTGTGATCGACGAGAAAGGGGCCCATTCTCGCTTTTTCAATGAGATCATTCCACAAGACACAGAAATCGTGCTTCAGTTGAGGATGAGTAGTTTCTATGTCAAATGCGGAAATTGATGGTAGAATAAAATCGCCAAAAGCGCTATCCGCTGACCAAAGCAATTCGAGATGTGGTGTCGATAAGATCAGGCGGATGATGTGGATGAAGTTGGCAAGTAACACGCTATTCTCGTTATAGCATTGAATGTCATGCATCGTTTTGCCCAATTGGTCCGCAGCGAGGGCTTTCCAATCATCGCCGCGTTCCTGCACCTTTGAAATGATGTAGGCAACGAAGGTTTGTGCATATTGACCAGGCTTCTGTTCGCCGCGCTGGCTTCTCAGAGCTTCCCCCCATTTAACGGCTGGCAGTATTTCCCTCAATGAGGCAAGCGGGAAGATCCGATAGAGCGACTGGTTTACGTCACGAAGGCCGTCCGGATCGCTATCGACAACCTTCCCACACGTGATCCATCGTCGAATTTTTTCCGGCCCGGAAAGTTGATTGGACTCCAACGTACGGTCCACCCAATCCGCCAAATGCCGAGGAAAGTCCAAGGAGAACAGCTCCGTTAGACTGCGTGCGGGATCCGTGAATTCGTTTTCGCTAGAGAAGATGGCATGGATATCCTCAAAGAAATGATCCAAATCGCCATCCTTAAGCAGGGAGTAGAATGTCCACTCCATGACCAGTCCATCGAGCTCCACTGACGAGTCTTCCACAACGTCTACTAAACATCTCGCATATCCGGTAGAGCATCGCCGCGCAAGGTGCCAGCCCAAGCCTAAAATGAAATTTGAGGATCGAGAGCCGAGGATCTCAGCAAAAAGGCCAAGAGTGAGGAATACTGGACATAATATGCCCGCAGAAACCCGAAAGGCCAGTGAAGAAAGTGGTCCAGAGTATGGGCTGTCCAACTGCAGACTTGGCATCAATGTGATGAGTATGTATGTCGCCACGGTGACCCCAACCGACCACTCTACGGCGAGGAAGATGGTGTGATTTACATTGAAGAGATAAATGAGAACGCCCGCAAAGAACAGGAAGAGAGAGAGATGCATCAGCATCGTTACGGTTGTCATCACCCATCGGAGCCCCCACTTTTCGATGCCGTGAGCAAAGAATGCACGGATTCGGGCACCATCGTGAGGCATAGACCGTGGGTTCTGAGAGATAAAGAGAAATTGGCGGGCCCATTGATGTATGAATGTCGACAACATGGCACAGGTAAGGCTGGTTATTAAACTCAAGAACCAGAGTGTATTCACCCAGATGATATAGTTCGGCGGAGAGAAGGGAGGCGGTTGAAGAGGAGTGACAGGCATGGATTGCTGAGACACATTGGCGTTGGAAAGAAACTGTAACTGATAGATATTCTGAAGATAGAATGCCGAGGTATCCTGGGAGTTTGGTTTGAGTTCGAGGATGGTGACTGCGATCAAAACGGCAACTACAGCAGAGAATAAAGTGGCCTATGATATTGGTCTGGTGGGTAAGCGATACGGAGGCTAAGGTAAAGACTGACGAATAGGATAATGCCCTGAGTATCTTCGCGATAGTAATCTGTCACAACTTTGTCGTCAAGCTTTGCAGTCTCGCGATACGTTTCAAAGACATGAGCTGCACTTCCAGTAGGTCCAGACGTTTCCTTATCAGATGCATCGTGGACGGGAGGATCTAGTTTACGGGTTAGTAAAATTGTTGGGGGTAAGGCCCAGAAATAGTAACATACTATTGTCAGTCATTCCCTGTGGAATGTCGATATGACGGGCAGGTTGTGTTATTGATTGGGAAGACATTGTGAGCTCTGAGATCCGAGAGATGGTTAGTAAGGTTAGGGTAAGGTTCAGTTGGCCTGTAACAAGCCGCGAATCTCAGCCGTGCTCCTCACTATACCGTCTCAAAGAGCTTTGGAGCAGTTTCTGTGCATTATCCCCCAGGTTGATGGCTTCACCAGACACTTGATCAACTCTACAAAGTTCTTCATAACAGGATCTTTCTATTCGACCTGCGCACCAGCCTCTCCAAGAGATAGTTAATATATATCCTGACTTATCACCTGCAATGAGTGCATCTGCTGCTCTCACTTCTGCCTCCAACCTCCCTCGTGCCTCACCGAGAAATCACCACCCAGCTCTCAAACCGAACCCCCATCCATACGCCATCAAAACTACCCACATCGCCCTCCTGTCACGCTCCAACTCTTCAGGACACAATTCCCCTTCAACCTATTTTTATACGCCGCCTACTGGAGCTCTTTCTCGCAATGCAAGCGATCGCAGGCATGAGTACTGCGGTCATCGTTACTCCACCAGTCTCACTGGTATGCTTCCATCTCCTCTGCCGCCTCCCCTTGTCTTCCCCACGCACTCGGAGCGCAGCCAATCCGAGGACGACTCCTTGCTTTCCAGACCATGTGCCAGTACGCTTCCGACATACGTCAACGATAGCAATGCAATGTCCATAGAATCAGAGGAAGACTTGCCTCTCGACCCAGAGACATGGGCACCTTCAGAGTTGTCGGTGTACCTGACGGCAGCGCTCCGGATTCGATCTGGCGAGCGCGTCCCGGACCGTGTCGCGCGCGAAATTGCGTCGTGGGTTCGCCGTGAGGGTGTCAGTGGAAGGGCGTTCTTGCGCTGGAATGATGAAGATCTTAAAGCGTGAGTGTCATATCAACCTTTGTATTCCAGTCCGTGGACGTTGACTGTTTCGTTTTGGTCTAGTCTGGGTATCAACACGCACTAGCGTGGGGCGCTCCTCGCAGCAGCACGTAGCCTCCAACGGAATGTGCTTCATGGGTGTATCTTCAGTAACGATGCGTCCGATCAAGAGCAGGGGCAGCGTCAGGAACAGGGAGAGCAATTGGGACAGTATGACGCCCCCTTCGGCCCCACGCTAAATGCCTCCTCGGACTGTTCGCTTGATCTCCCCCTTGCCAGCGAGCGCGCTGATGCCGATTTCAAGCACCGCCGCTCGCGGCCCGTGCGCGTGGATGTGAACGTAAAGTGGCGTGTGCGTGGAATGGTCAATAAATGGGAGCACGAGAGCACGAGGAACCGCAGCTCCAGCCGTAGTTCGGGCTGTAGCCGTCGCCGATGCGGATCGGAGAGTGATAACGAGAGCGAGATCGTCGAGCGTGGGACGATGGAGGATGTCAGTAAAGGTGGCATTTCTAATAACTCTCGCCCGCCAGCAGCAGCCGAGGAACCGAGCATCGAAGACCTTCTCGTTGCTGAGGGTGCTTCTTATGGACCAAAGGACAGCTCCTGGGGTGCGCGTGCCTGGGAAGAACTTGATATTGGCGAGACGACGCGCCGGATCGAAGCTCACGACACGGCTGTCCCACGTCGTCGTGATGGTAGCGGAAGCAACGGTGCCAGCGCAGGAAACTCACGCATCTTCCTCACGCGCAGCATGCGCGGTGGTCGCGGAAGCAACAGCAGGCGGGAAGTGTCCAACGAAGACGCGCAGCGCGCGCGACGCACAATCGCGGATATCTTCGCTGAACCCGGGGATACGGTACCCACCCCCGCGCAAGCTGATGTGGAAAAGCCTGCCGGTGCCCACGCAGATGCCGAGGCGTGGATGGTAGATCTGGGATAAGAGCGCGTGCAGGAGGATAAGGTGCGCGAGACCCGCTCTCTGCTTGAGGAGTTCGAACGCCGACTGGAGGATGTCGAGGAGCGTGTGGGTGCGATGGAAGCCGAGTGGTATGTTACGGAGGAGCGGTTGGGACAGGCGCAGGTCCAGCAGCAGAGGTCTCGAGGGTCGTCCGATAACGAGGCTAAGCACGACAAAGCGGTCGAGATGGTGGCGGTGCAGACAAGTGCGATGCTCGAGCTCGATGCTGCCTCCGTGGTGTCACCGACGGAAGTAATCGCCAAGGAAGGTGAAGAGGAGGAGCGGGAGAGTGCCACGAAGGAACGCGCAACTGATGCGGACGCCGTGAAGCACCTCGCCCGCCGCGTCGTCGACCTGAACCCTACAACTGTTTCGGAACTTCCGTCGTATGTGCTGCTTGTTGGGTTTGGTATATGTGGAGTTGTGTTGCAAGTGGTGTTGAAGAAAGTGGCGCGGTGCAACATCAGATCTTGAGCAGCCTCAATCTCCCCTCCACTCGCCTACTCTCCCAATTAAAATTATTTTTTGCAGGGTATTTGGCTCAATTTATGGGCTGTGTTTCTCTCTATCCTAGGTGCTTTCTCTATTTCACGACGACTTTACGACTCGGGCAGGACCTCCACGTTTCACGGCACAAATCCTTACTTACGAACTTCAGCATTGCATACGTACTTATGTCACATTTTCTCGGTTTTCCGCATTCATAATCATGACGACCACTGACCCTCTGTGTTCCAATTGGCGAGCTGTATCTGTGTGGTGATGTGTTTTATTATGCTCAAGCGAAGTGTTGGTTGTGGCGGCGCCCCGATTGGTGCCGTGGCAGCGCGACTTGCTGCTTAGCCAATGCAAATTGATGAAAACACCGTAGAATAGTCATAGTAAAGATAATACACTTGGAGAACACAGTCATGTCTTGCTAGTTATGTGCGTGTTTTGGTCTTAGCGGGACCTTGTGCAAAACTGACAGAAAACTTGCAGAGCCACGAAGTACATCCTGTCGGAAATAAATGCCCGACAGCCTGAGTCCCTCATTTCCTTCTTTCATTCTCGGAATCATCTTCGACGTGACTTTCGGGAACACCTTCAGGACATCATCGAGGATGTTACTCACGCTGTAGCGGCTGTACAGAAGTTCTTGTCAGAGCGTGGGAGCACCAGCGACATTGCCACTATTAGTATGGCCATGTCGACGTGGCGTTTCATGAAGAGCAGATTTTATTCGAAGAGAGGAGCGAGAAATGCAATGGAGAGATG
The DNA here is from genome assembly GCA_003315875.1 of Lactifluus piperatus. NCBI lineage: Eukaryota > Fungi > Basidiomycota > Agaricomycetes > Russulales > Russulaceae > Lactifluus > Lactifluus piperatus. Next base: position 3,336 of record QFDX01000155.1, on the reverse strand, counting down.
GAGAGAAGCTCTTTGGAACGAGAATGGGCAATCGTTAACGCGTTGCTCTCACAGATGCAAGGATTGCGTTGTTTGGAGAGAAAATTACGGGGTTCCACGGACGGCACTCCGACTGGACTCGAAAACTTATTAGAGAGGTCTGAAGATGGCATTACACCCACACCCGAGAGCGGTTTGCTGAGGACAAATGGCAACATGGGTACCGGTGGTCTATTAGCCTTGAGTCGATTCAAGCTCCCCACATCTTCAGGTTTTCCAAAGAAATCTTGATGTTAAATGTTAAATTTCACCGGCTTTGAAGCAGCGAGAAGATTGGGAAAGAGATATACAGCGTCATTATTGTAAGGTAGGGGACAGCAGGAACCGGCACGGTTTATGTCAGCATGTAAACCCTAGCTAACCCTATCCTCAGTGTTGTTAAGCACTTGATAAAATTGTTATCTCCTCATGCACAATCCATCTTTAGCATATTCTAATCCAACATAATAGAAGTGTTCATCACAAGCTATGTGTGCTATGTTATGCAGGTTATGAGACGAGTAGGCGCTAGGCGACCGGCAAGATGTCGGCCGGATTAGGAAGGTAATGTTAGAAAGGAAGGCACAGAACTCCGATGTCCATATTAGGGAGCTACTACTGGCGTATATATATATTACAAATAAAATTATGTAACATTGCCTATTCGAGGCTTGCCCCCCAACACTATGAGTGTTTTTTAAAAAAGGTTGAGTTTTGAGTGAGCCTTAGTCAGTTTTTTTATTATTATTTAAAATGCATTATTTTACTCCTTAGACTCATTTAACGGAAGTTGGAAAATCTTGACCGCTTTTTTGACACACACGTGACAGCTTACTAAGGTCACATGACCCAACCAAAAGGCGTGTAGCCCGCCACAAAGACAACCAAAATATCCCCGGAAATGCCTAGAAAAAATCATGCAAAGCGAGCACAGAGTCAGAATGCTAAGAATGCATCCATTGCATGTGTCAGTAAGCTGAATGCAGTGAGGCAAGGTATGATTTGCCACCAAAGCCTTCCCAAAGCTTATTTACATGACTTACAGCTGTTGCTGTGCCTTTGTTGGATTTGGGCCGATCGGATCGCCCAGATCGGCAGTGCATTCACGCATGCCCCGCCTCGCCCGGCCTTGAGGCCTGGGACCCTTACTACTTTAGCATCACTGTTAGCTTCCCCGCATCATGTCATTCGCAGCACGCACGCCCTACGCGTGCACGATTACATTGTAGTTAGCTAGTACAGATTGGGGCCCCTAAGGCCCCATGTTAAATACTCTGCCCGTCGATAGTGTCACCTCAGTTCCGTGCACGCGCGCGAGACTGAGGTGAGTACCTTTACATTCGTTATCCTAGCCCACTTAGCTCACACTGTAGTAGACAGTTACAGGTAAATATACAAAGTTCCGTGCACGCGCGCGAGACTGAGACAGTTACAGATCCTTGTAGGCTTCGGGCCTATCCCTTCGCGCGCGCCCCTTCAGCTCACAGCCCCCTTCACATGGGGCTCCACACATTCCTTTGGCCGACTTTCAGTCTCTCGGCAATCTTAGATCCCCATAATCTCAACAGCCTTCCCTGGAGATCCCAGGTGCAGGCATCAGTGACCAGGAGCTTCTTGATCATGACTGGATGGGAGGGGATGACGACAGCAGCCGGACAGCTCCTCCAGTGACAGCGATGATGACATTGTTGAGGTGTCTGAACTGGAGCGATTCAGCACAATGCTCCAAAAGGCATAGCAACTTGCTGAGCAGGCACAGAAGATCAGCACAGCACAAAAGCAAGCAAGGGAATTTACAGGAAAGTCCAGAAGCACACTCTACAGGCAGAAGAGGGCCAGAGAAGACCTGATGGAGAAGGGCTACCACCCTTTGGATGACTATCTCGTCCTGATGGAGAAGAGCCGAGGCGTGCATAGCCAGGACCGAGGCACCATGCGCGCGTGCAATGTCCCCATTGTTGCAGAGGAGGAGGAGGAGGAGGAGGAGGGAGAAGAAGGCGGCGACAAGCCACCAAGCTGCCTGGCGAAGGGCCAGAGACAACGTCCGGCGTGCGTGCGCGATATCTTCAGCATCGCCGAAGAGGAATCTGACGGGGAAGAAGAAGGTGGCAACGAGCCACCAAGCCGCCTGGCGAAGGGCCAGAGGAAATGTCCGGCGTGCACGCATGATACATCAGCAAAACATGGGTCAGCTGTACAGCTCTGTACAGCACTGTCCAGCACACCACAGTGCCCACAGTGCCCACAGTGCCCACAGACAGGTCCGGGTCTGTACAGACCTGTACAGACAGTCCTACTCTTTGTCCAGCTCTCGACAGCGCTGCCTCTCAGCTGTCCAACACTGTGTAGACTGAGTATATTGGGACATATATGATATTTTTGGTGCTTTGATGACATATGATATTTTTGCCACTTCCATGAAAAAGCGAGAAAAACAAATTTATTGTTGCTACTACCAATAAGTACAGGCATGTCCTCGTTGTCCTCGTCACTGCGTCCGCATCCTCAGTCCCTCGTCACCAGGTCCATGCCCTCGTCCTCATCCTCGCTGTGTCCTTGCCCTCATGCTCGCTGCGTCCACGCCCTCGTGCTCGCTGCATTCACGCCCACGTCCTCGTTGCGTCCGCGCCCTCGTGCTCGCTGCATCCACGCCCTCGTCCCCGCTGCGTCCGCGTCCTCGTGCTCGCTGCATCTGTGCCCTTGTGCTCGCTGCGTCCACGCCCTCGTGCTCGCTGTGTCCGTGCCCTCGTCCTCGTTGCGTCCGCACCCTCGTGCTCGCTATGTCCGCGCCCTTGTGCTCGCTGCGTCTGTGCCCTTGTGCTCGCTGTGTCCGCGCCCTCATCCTCGCTGTGCCCACATCCACGTCCACATCCTCAACGAGTCCATGTCCGCATCCTCGTCCTTGATGAGCCCGTGTCCGTGTCGCGTCCGCGTCCTCATCCTCGATGAGTCCGTGTCCGTGTCCACGTCCTCAACACACCTGTAACAGCTAATATTTTATATCAGAAGCTGCATTTATGCAGTTAGTGTTGAGAAATCCAGGAAGCATAAACGCAGACCTTCCAAAAACAGTAATGACTGACTAATCCTGTATTTGGCTTGATTCTGACTAAGATTTCTTAAAAAGGCAATTCTGAGTCAGCATTACTAAGCCAATATATGAGCTGGACAGTAATCAGTCAACTTTGGAAATAGATTAGATTGATTAGATTAGATTGATTAGGTAGATTAGATAGATTAGATAGATTAAGATAGATAAAATAACATAGCATGAAATAACATAGCATAAAATAACATAACATAAAATAACATAGCATA
>QFDX01000152.1:0-51167 GCA_003315875.1 Lactifluus piperatus | reverse complement strand
TAATTTACTTATTTTCTGGTCTAAGTAGAAAAAGAAGAAAAAAGTAACTTGCCGTTTTCCTGATGTGAAGGGTAGGATATAGTATACAGCGTTCGTGAGGTGACATGTAGTATAGTGTTTGTATGGTATATCATTGAGACCAGACGAGCTTTTGTGTCGGCTGCAGCTGCGACGGCTAAACCGGTAAAGTTTGGCGTGTGAACCTCTCGGCTCCGCCCCTTCAGTTACAGTCGAACCCCTCTTAACACATACCCCCTCGGTGGACAGCCCAGGGTATGTGTTATCAGGGGTTATGTGTTTCAAGAGGTATGCTAAAAATAGACTTGGAAATTTGTCAAAAATCAGAAAAACATAGAACTGCATATGTGCTGAATTACAGTGCAGAGGCAAAAGTAGACTAGTTTTAACAGTGATATTGAAGGTAACATCTATGCTCTCTTGAAAAAAATCAGTTAAAATAGTATTTTTCATACCCCCAGTTTCCTCGAGGCGGAGCTGCCTATTGAATGAACCCAAAAGGGCCTCAACCTTCTGTGCCATAGGGTCATTCAAGTCACTTTGGTGTATTTTTCCCGGTAGTGCTGTTCCGGCCCGGCTTGGCCCGGCCTAGGCCACGGCTTTTATGTGTAAAATATAATATTTATTTGCTGCATTGACTCTTTGTAATTAATACATGATCGGGTCTAGGCCTAATATAGTAGGTATACCTATGCGTTTTGCGGAAATTTGCCTACCAAAGGGTATGTGTTATGCCTTATTGCGGACCTATGCGTTATGCTATGCAATTCCCCGCAAACCAACTTGGTGGATGGATAAAGCCATGTGTTATCAGGGGTTATGCGTTATCAGAGGTATGTGTTAAGAGGGGTTCGACTGTAGTTCATCTGCTACCTGTTCGGCCACCCCTTGTCGGCCACCTCAATATCTCGCTCAATTTTAACATGTTCTCTCTCGGGTCTTCCACATACAACCTATTACATTTTCCTAAAATAGTGCAAGGGTTTTTTTTAAGTATGAAATGATAGTTTGAGGCTTGTTTTCAGCTCAATATCTGGAAGCACCGTGGCCGACGCCGAGTGGAACTTGCCGGGAACCGCCCCAACCAGTTCCTATACCATGGGCGAGCCTTTTTGTCCTGAAGACCAAGTTGGTTCACGCTTGCCGGACTGCGGCTAGTTGGAGTTTCGGGGGGTTTATGATATGGTCAGACGCCACGTTTCTATGTTTCTATTTATGGCTACGCCACATCAAATAAAGGGGTGTCGCCTTGCCCCTGCTAATTCGCAACATACACATACACTCGCTATAATCTTGAAATTTTCGAGCATGTCACGAGCTGAATCGCATCACTACGTAAACCCATCGCGCAGCTAGCCTTATTAACCTGGAGGGAAGTAGCATGTCAACAACCTTCACAAATCCACTTATCACACTCCGGCTGATTCTCCCATCGCAATGACACCCCTACCCGAGCAATCCTGGGCCCAATCATCCTTTTCCGCTGATGCACACCAGAACCTAGAAACGAACCTGTATACCCACGTATGACTTCTCACCTTGCTCGTACGCACAGTTATTCATTGATGCCCTCCCCTCCACAACCAGTGGCCAACAAATGATCCATCGAACTTCCCCACACCTGGGACAGTAGCGACTTCTGGAACTTTGCAACGTGCCATGGCCCCCATAGCAGATGTTCCGATTGGGTCGTCGCTGGGTCATCGTATAGATATCAACCCTGAGCAGTTGACAATAGAGGATTTATTCTACACGCAACCCACAACCGAGGCTAATATCGGGGGCGACTTGCAACATCAGCCGCCGCTCATGGTGCCGGTTGGCAATCTCACGCAGCCAGGGATCTGGATGGAACCACGTTCTGGCGCACTCGTCAAAGTAGCAAGGAATGCATCTTACTCAGCGCCGTCACCTCAAAATTCAGAGGGTGCCAGCCACCTAAGCTGTTCCGTCACCACGCAGAATGACTTCTGCCGTTCATTGCCCTTTACGACCTGTGGTATCGATGTTCCGGCCGAGAATGTGGGCGCGAGAAGAGCTACATACACGGAACCGCCGATCCATTTGGGCCAACATCAAGGTACACATCCCCAGGTACATCAGGACCATAAATACGGGCACTCTGCTCAGCAAAGAGGAAACCGGAAAACATATAACGCTCCACGCAAATTTATCTGTAACGAGTGTGGGGAGGTCTTTTCTATCCGATCGGTGAGGAACAGACACGTTAGATCCATACATCGCCCACCGACACTGGGTTGTCTGGCGTGCGACTTCAAACAATCACGTATGGATCTGTTCATAGTGCACTGCGAGAAGCGGCACCCAGGCAAATCAGTAAAAGAATTGCTTGTTCGGTTGGACCATGTAGGCCGAGCGCATAATACGGCAACTGGCTGGTGTACGGGCGATAACAGCTAGATATGTGTATATAACCTGGAGACCAGGGTACAGAGAGGTAAGTACTTGTATGGGACACCACAGTCACGAGTCTCAATTGCTGACTGTTATGGCGAACGTAGAAGAGAAGTTGTCCAAAGATGTATCAATAGTATGGCAGGAATAGGAAGGATGGCAGGAATCTCAGGCGTTACCCACCTATCACGATTTATCTATTTTCGTGCTTATCCGCACTCGTTGAAGTTATGCGTTTCATTATATTTCGAGAAGCTACTTTGTTGGCCATCAGTTACAGGTTCCTAGTCTAACCTCTTCCGGTAGAACAGAAAAGGCCGAAAAGGCCTAACAGCCATGAAGGTCCCTTTTGTCGTTTCATTCATACGGAGGCTGGCTATGCATCCCCACTTGCTTACCGTCGTTCCCATAAAAATAACAGCGAAGCCCGTGTCTTTTTGTACCTATCACCTAATAAAGGAATTCCTCAACTGGTCGTCTTTCGTGCCTGCTGTCGTTATGAGTAATCATCCGAGAAAATATACTACAATGACCTAACATTCCAGAGAGGACGTATCAGATTTCACTACGTGCTGCCCTGGCCCTCAACACCCTCCCGTGGCTTGCCATGACATCGCCCTCGAAATAACACCCCTTGAGCACCTGGGTCATCTCCCAGCTGAGGCCGGTCTTTGAACGTGGTACCCCCATTGCAACAGACGATGATTGTCAAATACCACTGCATCACCTTCATCGTAGATCGCAGACGGGTGTCCCGTGAGAGAGGTGCTTGGAACGGCAGGCTCTAGCTCACCACAGTGATGCATCTCTGCCGTCGGATCCAGTGGAGGGCGCAAGACGACGGTTGGACGCTCGTAGTGGAAGTGCCGTTCGCTATGAATGTAGAAGGCATAGGCATCGCGGTCACAGTGGTGCAAAATCTGCAAGGTGCATGGCACGCAGTGTAGCGGCTGCAGCGAAGGCTCCGACAAGCAGAAAGGTTCCTTCGTGCACGCGGTTGCATATGCATTGTGCAGAATATGAAAGCATGGCAGAGACTCGAAGCGATAGACTTCGAGTGGAGATACGTGCCCTGAGTCACATGCTACCCCCACGGGGCATGTGATGTGTACACGTGATCGTTATTAGTGAGAAGTGTAACCAGCGAACCGAACTCAGACTTTGATGGTCTACGCCAGTCGCAAGGATCGACGCTATCATCGTTGTGCGCGCTTCGGAGAAAATTTTTTGGATGTTGTGGCAAGGTGAGGGCATTACAGCCAATGATGGAGACGAATGGGTTGTCTTGGGGTGCGGCGACATCTTCAATATGCAAGGGCGCCAAAATGATTTCTGAACTGGATCCATGTCAGAACTGGGAAAATAGAACGTATGCGATATTGAGCGTAAGTGAGGGGTTTGGTAATTTTGATATGCCAAGATCGCGCATTCAGACAAAGAAGTGGAAGGGGCGGAGGACTTTGTTGGATGTTGGATGCAGGTCGAGGTTCATTGAGTCATCGCCTCGACCTTTTATCGACAGTACTTCACGAAGTAATAACTTGTACCATTCTAAGATTTAAGCATATCGACGGTGACCTTCGATGCTACGCTGAGTGATAGCAAAGAATCAAGAAAGGCAAAAACAAAGTATGGAGATTGGAATAAAATTATGGCTGCCATATGCATAAGGTGAGTTCAGCGGTTCGAACATAAACGCGAAAGGGAGGGGATCCTCTTGCAGTCCAAACCGTAAATGCTCAGTGAATAGCACTCCTCCTTGCCAACGCACCGCCCCGTGTTTGATACAGCGCGCGGGCGTGCTGCTCAGGCTGGTGCCATCTAGCATATCCTCTTCATCAGCAATCGGCCGAAATCCACAGGATTACGGTCGGTTGCATGCCTGAGAAGATAACACTGGGCGTATTGGATCCTGGGAATAACCCTTATTATAGACAACACGTGTACCACCGAAACTACCGTGGTAGTGAAGAGGACACCTGATGAAAAAAAAGCGTTAGATGGAACCCTGCACGGGCCAACACGGGAGATGATCGCATTTGGCAAGCGTGGGAATTCCCAATTCCCAAACGCCCGAGGGTCCCCTTGAAGGGCCAGGGCCTGAATATCATTTGGAGAAGCACCAACGCCACACCACACCACCGCCACCGAAACTTTTATCATCCCATTCATCCCACCTGACCAATCCAACGCTTTACTTCCGAATCGCTACCTATTAGGTCACTGGCTTCACTGTTCATTCCATTCGCCCATCTATCCATGGTCAAAATGAAGGAAGGCACCATCAGACTGACCATTCCACTCCACTTCCCTCGTGTCTGAATATCTGAATGCCCATCGTCCTTGGTAAGACGTGTCAGGTACTTGTGAGTGAGAAAATGGCTGGAGATACTAATTGGGGTACTTGAACACTGCTTGTCCCTGTCACAGGTAAGAAAGTTCCGCCTTTGGAAAATCCTCCCCCCTGGTACTACATGGGTTTCATTTGTGTATATCAGGCAACGCGTAATGGTGCCGCGATGTCATGTCTCGTTCTCAGACCCGACCCAAGGACAAAGGGTCTCCTCTGTCCCGACTCGTGCAAACGCCAGGGTTCTGGCTATACTTTTCTTCTTCACTTTACGGCAACGGCGTTGAATCACAAGGCACTAACCCTATGGGATGGCCCCGTCCGTGTTATTAGATCCCCAGGGGTAGACCCGTTACACGAGCTCCTTTCGTGGCTCTCTCCCCAACTTTCACTTCCAGCATCGGCATGCTTTTAAGGCGCAATCCATTTACTCGAATGTGATCGTTGAGCCGCATCACTACTCATCCTAGGCTCCCACATATAGGGGCAGCAAATCTGGGGTGCAGTAGCATGTCAACGACCTTCACAAGTCTACTTACCACACTCCGAGTTCCTCTCCCAGCGCAATGATGCCCCAATCCCAGCAATCCTGGACCCAACCACCCTTTTCCGCCGGTGCACTCCCGAACGTAGAAGCAAACTCGTATACCTACGTATGACCCCTCGCCTTCTCGTACTCACAGTCACTCATTGTTGGCACCTTCTCCCCACCAGTGGACAGCAAATGATCTATCGCGCTTCCCTATGCCTGGGACAACAGCGACTTCCGAAACTTTTCCACATGCCATGGACCCCATGTCCCAGGCAGAGGAGACTCCGATTGTGTCTTCCCTAGGTCATCCTCTACACATCATCCCTGAGCAGTTCACAGCAGAAGGTTCATTCTACGCGCAACCCGCACCCGAGGCTAATACCGAGGGCATCCCGAACTTTCCGCTACTCATGGTCCCGGTCCTTGGCTGTCTCCTACCAAGAAGCTGTGCTGAATTACGTGCCAGCGCTCTCGACGAAATAACACGGAGTTCATATTACTATTACTCAGCGATGTTATCTCAAGATTTGATGGACGTCCGCTACCCAAGTTGTTCTCCCGCTGTGCAGACTGAATTCTGTGGTCGATTACCTTTTTCGACCTGTCTGGGTATAGATGTTCCGGCCGAGGCTACTGGCGGAAGACGAGCTACATACACGGAACCGCCGCCGCAGCTCTATCTACGCAATCTCCAAGTTACGCCTCGCCCAGTACACCAGGGACTCCAATACCCAGAAATACATAATCATACACGCAGTTATACCTGTCCAGCAGCGGGCTGTGAGAAGCGCTTTTCTCGCCAGTCGGAGAGGAATCGACATGTCAGGTCCAAACATCGCTCACCGACGATGGGTTGTCGGAAGTGCAACTACAAGCAGTCACGCGGGGATCTGTTCAGAGAGCATTGCAAGAAGCGGCACCCAGGCGAACCAGTAGAAGATTTGCTTGTTCGGTTGGTTCAAGTAGGCCAAGCGCATAACACATCAGCTTGCCTGCGCACGGGCGATAACAGCCAGACGTGATTTACACTAACCTGGGGATCAGGGTACAGAGAAGTAAGTACTTGTATGGGACCGCAGTCACGATTCTCAATTGCTGACTTTCATGGCTGAACGTAGAAGTCACGTCATCGAAAGATGTATTATTATAACAGTATATGGCAAGAATTGGAAGTACAGGCGCTTACCTAGCTATCGTTATCTACACGCTTATCAACTTCACGCGTTCAAGTTATGCATTTCATCTTATGTCTACCCCCCCGCGTGGCCATGTTTCTTTATCGTCTACAGACCCGTAATCTTTCCTCTTCCGGTATTTATCGGAGCAGCCTCATTTTCGCGTTTCTTGTTTCGAGAATGATGTTAAACAGTTGTTAAACGTGGTCAACTGCAGTTTGTGTCCCAGTGCTTAAAGGTTGGCTGAGCCTGCGACTCAGTCCAGTCCGGTTGGCATGATGGACTGTCCTTGCAACGACAAGTCAAACTTGGCAGGCCAAACGAAAGTATCACGTATTCGTACTCACAGTTACTCGTTGATTTCCTCCCCCCTCCACAACCAGTGGCCAACAAGGGTTCCATCGCACTTCGCCAGGCATGAGACACCAGTACTTTGGCGTACTGTACAGTACTCACATCCACCTGGAGCTATGAACAGGCATCAGAAGTACGGAATTCCTTGGAAAAAGTACTCAAATGAACGAAAGAGACGAGGGAAAGTAACAGATGCGTGACTAAATTACCATCAGTGCCTTGCAAACATCCTCTGTAATCGACTCGGTGCTCGTCTCGTACTCATCATCGATTAGCGCCAACATGGTTCACGACGGCCCTAGCCCCAGCCCCCGTCCCCGCCCCTGCTGCCACTCCCCAGCTTTCTTCAGCACCATCCCTCTCCCGTCATCAATCACGAAAGTGGTGAAAAAGCCAACGCCAATCTCTGCTTCTGCTTTTGAGTATATGTCTATGCCCACACCCATATTTCCCGGTTGAAGTGCTGATTCTGCCCTCTTTCTTGACATCAACATACGTTGCAGACGAACCCTTTCCAACCTCCCCCCTCCCTCCCATTTGTATTTGATGGCATAAATACATTGCAACAGGACCTGACTGGAGGCCACATCATCTATGACTTTGCAGGAGGTTAACGAGTAGCTAAATGCTGAGTTGCACAAGGCCAACACACTGTACAGAACCCGGAGCTGCAAGTCGAGTCTCGAGATGAATGCGTGCGGGGCAGCCACGACGCTGCTAGATAATTAGGTTCTATTGTGTTCTTTGGTTTGAGGTGTAGCTGCTTGTCTGTGCGACATGAAATTGAAAATGTGTGATGGTGAAAGCGTACGGTATATTTTCCAAGAAAATAAAATTTATTATAAAATAAAAGCAACTATCTTGACGTTCCCCCTCTGAAGTTTCTAACTTTGGGCTGCTGCGATATACGGTGCGGCAGAGTAAGGTACAGGTCAGCAGCGCCTTATAGGCCTCGCATTTGAAGATCAAGTCTCCTTCCAGCATCTTGTGCAGTGCCACGTTTCTTCGTGAAAAAGGTATATTGAAGAAATACAATTGTTCATTCTAATCTACATGTTTTGACTGGGAGGACCATCTATCAGTTAAGAGTGAGATGGCCATGCCCGTTTTGGTGATCAGGCTTGGGTGTGAGGGAAGCTTGTCGATGATTAGTGAGGCCGCGAAACATGGGAGTGTTGGAAAAATCTCAGCAGAACGAGCCACGAACGCTGAGAGAACTTGTGGAAGAATCGCATGAGGCGTGCGACTGCGACGCTATGGACGAGGTGCAGAACGGATGGACATGCTGGATGAACGGAGGGAATTCAGAACGATTCTCGAGGTTGAAGCGAACGTTGAAGCTTTGAAGCATCGCAGACGCGAATCCGCAAGTCGTTGTAGAACCCGCAGTTGGCGCCACCGCACCAGGTGGGAACTCTTTAGCTGAATCGGTACCCGCACTGTCATCCCCTGAAGCGACAAACCCAGCTAATGGGGGACCATTCGCGGTCACCCACGTCGAGTTCGCAGTGGGTACCGGTTTGGCATAGCGCAAGCATGGTCAGCGTACAAGTTTCAGACGGTGCATTGTCTTCTCATCCGAGGGGTGTCCAGACCCACGGTAACCCCAAGATGCTGGTGGCGTATGCAAATGACGCATGCTGTCGCAAATGCAGGCTGGTTGGTGTTGATATATAATTCTGGCTCAAACTGGCCTAGGGGCCGTGTGAATTAAATTTTTGAAATTTGAAATGTGAGACGGTGGGAGAGCGTCCGAGTTATCAGGCTATTTGGATTTTCTGATCAAACAAACGTCAACAGTCCTTCGAAGATCTTATTGATATCCCGTAAATCCCCCCCTGCCTGTGGCAGGGATTTTGTACTCACGTTTGGTCTCTTTTTAACGTCTCAAGCATGGGCCCGCCGCAACGACCGTCTACTGGCACGTCAAGCAGGCCAAAGCCAAAGCCACAGATCACCACACAGTCTACCACAGGCTCGTCAACTCCTAGTCCATCGCAGTCACGGTGACAGTGAACACGCATACGATGGTGAAGGGCAAGTACTGGCAAGTAGTAGTAATGATGCCGCGGTGTTTTCTGCTAACCCGTTATGATAGGGGAAGCTTTCTGGTTTCTCTATAATCCACTACCTCTTTTCTGGAAATATGAATAATGCCTGTAGATATTGTGTAGTGTTGTTTGTAGAACTATAGCGGGCGAAGGATTTTTTGAGGTAGTATATCTTGGAAACAGTCACGGCTGTGCATAGATAGAAACATTTTAGCCCAGGTTCTACACAATTACAGTTGTTTTCCACTAATTTAGATTGCTGCACCCTCGTTTATACGATACTATGACCGAAGTTGTCTCATCGAATGGTGCGACAAAGACGGCCCACAATACTCAACATCTGGCAGTCCCGGAGTTCCCTCCTGATCCCTGTGCAATCTATTTGTCCTATCACTGCCCCCCCGCCACATACATGCTCTGTTGCCATAAATAGAAACGACCTCGGTTTTTTTTTTTTTGAATCAGCATATGTATTCCACAACATGTAACTATGACAAAGATGTGGTCCCCACGTCACGTGGGATTGGGAGGGTGAGGGAAGGCGTGAGCTTAACAGGAGTCTCAAAGTGTCGTATTATAGTGGGGTTGTTCAGCGGCAGTGTAAAGCAGGAAAAAGTAGCTAAAAAGGGTGGGTTTCTCTCAAAGAGAGGCCGCAGCAGGGATGACCACTATCCTGGGTTCCAAACTCGTCTCGGGCGAGTGCAGGCTTGAGTCATTTTGAGGAATTGTAAGACAGCATCTCCACATCGGGCAGAGCCGACTCAGCCGAGTAGTATGGGGAGGGAGTAGTCTCGATCGATGGGGGCGAGGATGTCTAGCCTGGCTACTGTAAACAGCGGGCAGGTGGCTATAACGTGTTGAACAGTTTGCAGGGGGGTACCACAAGGGCAGTCAAAGGGCTCGTCCGGCCTAAATCTAGCTGTATAAGAGCCGATGAATGCGTGACCAGTAATTAGTCTGAAGAGGGTAGTGGATGGCGGGGGGGAGCTTGCCAGTGGGTGCGGCAGGGCGACGTAGGACTGCGACCTGCGGTCGCAACGATCTCGGCTTGCTAGTTGGGGGTGGGCGCCTAGTAATTTGCTCGGCCCGGCCCGGCCCAAAGCCGTTGAGCTGGGCCGAGCCGAGCCTGTTTGGGCCGGGCCGTTGTGATGGGCCAGTAACGGCTTTGGCCCATCACAGAGAAGCTGAAAGTCCTAGGGCCTGATCAGGTCCCCAGCCCCACCAAGACCTTTGTCTGCTCTGTTTTGTGTGCTCTAACTGTGCTGTGTGGCCCAGGTGCCACTCTCGTCACCCCGTACAGCGCCCGCAAACTCATCGAGAGTGGGGTCGTCACACAGGGATCAAGCTCGACCCGACCTCTAAAGAAACTCACCGCAACACGTGCATCTACGCTCGTGCCACACACCTGCCAATCCCCAAGGTCAGGATCAGCCCGCCCACCCAGCACTTCGGAGAGGATATTCACACTGACGTCCAGGGACCGTCATCCTTCTCGACAAGGGAAGGTGGCTCTTATTTCGTGACCTTCACAGATGATGCAAGTCCTTCGAATCCTGGGCCATCACACAGCAGCACTGCAAGATGTTCAATGTACTGCACTCTGACCGCGGAGGTGAATACCTGAGCAAGCCATTCTACGCTCACTTGGCAGCGGCTGGGATGGCTCGCTAACTCACAACCCATGACACTCAAGAGCTGAATAGTGTCTGAACCATACCCAAACAAACTTTACCGCCCAAGTCACCGCCCCCCCAGTACCGCTTGAGGTTCTGGTTCGAACTTCAGGTCCAGGTTTGCACAACCTGTTGAACCCGGACCCCTGTAGAGGTTCGGGTATGGCTATATGCCGCCTGAACCTGAACCTGAACATCAGGTCCGGTGCAGGTGCGAACCTGGTGCAAGATGTTTGCGAACCGGACCGCGGGCCGTCCATTTATCAACCCATATTCATCATATGCGCGAGTATAAAGCACTAAATTATAAGAAACTTCTGTATCAACAAAAAGACAGGCAGGACGGCCGGCGTAACTTCCGCGCCATCATCAGGTATTACTGAAATCAATGAGTCAGTTAGCCGCCGCATCGGTGACGATTGTACGATTCCTCCAACCTTAAGTGCTATCCTCGTTTTGCGCCATGCTCAATGAGCAATTGCATAATATCCCGATACCCCTTTCGTGCCGCTAATTGGAATGCAGTTCGACCATCCTCAGTGTGAAGCTCTACATTTGCACCTCGGGCAAGGAGCAATTTCACGATCTCGAGATGTCCATTGTCTGTTGACAGATGTATAGGGGTCCAATCATCCAGCACCCTAACATTCACATCTGCGCCGCGATCGATCAAGAAACGTGCGATATCAATGTGCCCGAATCGAGATGTGTGATGTAACGGTGTCCACCCAAGATCGTCCCGTGAGTCCACCTCCGCGCCGTGCTCAATAAGTAACTGCACAACGTCGGAGTGTCCCTTTGTCGACGCGAGATCCAGTGGTGTTCTCTGATCAGCATTGAGTGCATTGACATCTGCACCCCGTGCGATGAGCGATCGTACAACCCCAAATTTCCCCTCCGCCGCCGCAGTGTGCAGTGAGGCCTCTCCCGTGTTGTCCCCTTCATCACCACCATCACTATCAGAGTTGTATAGGGCTGTGTCAGATATAGTTGAACAGATGAGGTTCCGAATACTCTTGTCTCCCTCGCACTCGGCTAGAAAGCTTGCAACCTCGGTTTGGTCATTGTCCGATGTCAAGTCGGCTGCAGTTTGATTGACGTGATTTCGCGAGTCGATATCAGCACCATGCATGAGTAACAACTTCACAATCTTGAGATGACCCTGCCACGATGCTGTGTGTAACACAGTCCAGCCCTTGTCGTTTATGGCGCCCACATTCGCTCCTGACTCGAGCAGGAAGCGTAACATCTTGATTTTCCCTGCTCCCGCTGCCAGATGAAGAGGTGTCTCTTCCAGGTCGTTACGAGAATCGATGATGGCACCACGTTCGACCAGTAACTGTGCGACCTTTATGTGCCCGGTAGCTGAAGCGAGATGCAACGGGGTCGCAAGGTTGTCTCCCTGTACGTTCACGTCTGCACCACGGTCTAGCAACAGTCGTATGAGGCCAGGGTATCCTTCACGTGATGCGAAGTGTAACGGAACAAATTTGTGGTTGTTCTGGGAACTGATGTCTGCACCTTGGTCGATTATGAAGCGGGAAATATCGATATGCCCATTTCTCGACGCCATCATCAACGGAGTCTCCTGGGTGCCATTCCGTACATCAATGGCTGCGCCCGATTGAAATAATAGTCGCACGACATCGAGATGTCCGTTTTGTGATGCGGTGTGCAATGCATTCCAACCTTGGTTATCAGTGGCCTTGATATCACCTCCTTGCTCTATTAAGAACCGCACAACAGCTAGCTTCCCGTTTCCAGATGCCATATGCAATGCAGTGCTCCCGTCCCCAGCTCGAATGTCGACATTGACACCACACTGGAGTAGGAACCTCACGAGGTAGATGTGCCCACATTGTGATGCCGAGTGGAACGGAGTCCAGTTGTTGTTACTTTGGGAAGACACATTTGCGCCATTCTCGACTAAGTACCGTGCAATCTCGAGGTACCCGTGCCATGCGGCGCGATCCAAGGGTGTTTCTTCATCGTCGTTGCGCATATCGACAGATGCACCACGTTGGATAAGCAACTTCACGGTCTCGAGATGTCCATTGGCCGATGCAAGATGTAGCGGGGTCCAGCGATCGTTTGTCGGTATGTTTATGTCTACGCCGTGGTCTAGCATCAACCGCACGACGTCAGCATGTCCGTATCTTGCCGCGGCGTGTAACGGAATCCAGTTTTTCTTGGATCGGGAATACAGGTCTGCACCGCGTTCAATAAAGAAGCGTGAAATGTCGAGATTTCCTTCCAAGGACGCATAGGCCAATGGAGTATCCTGGTCATCATCCCTCGCTTCGAGGACTGCACCAGAATGCAGTAGAAGTCGCATGACATCGAAGTGCCCATTGAATGCTGCGTTGTGCAACGGGCTTCGACCATCTTCGTCCCGACAGTCTACAATTGCACCGTGCTGAAGCAGGAGGCGCACAACTTCCAGTTGTCCCTGGTCTGAGGCCAGATGAATTGGAGTCCACGAGCCTTCAGGGACTTGTGCGTTCACATCAGCATTATTTTCAAGGAGGAACCGTACGGTATTGAGATGCCCCCCTTGTGATGCCCAGTGCAACGCTGTCCAGCATTCGCGATCTCGGACATCCACATTGGCACCATGCTGTACCAGCAATACTGCGACTTTCACATGCCCGATGGCTAGTGCCGCGCGTAGTGGACTCAGGCGAGATCCACCCCTCCTATTCACGTCCGACGGATGAGCAAGGAGAAGGTGCTCTGTAAGGTCATGGAATCCACATAATGCTGCATAGTATAGTGGAGTTGCCTCCGGATCTGTTGGATGCATTGTCGACATTGGTTGTCTCCAAGGGCGATCAATATTGCACACCCACACCCACGCTGCAAAATGGGGTTTATTCAGGTCGAAAAGGTGCAGCATCATTTCCCGTATGGACGAGACATTATCGCATTGGGCATGACCAATCCAATGTCGAGCAGCATAGTGAGCCAGTGGGAAATTCTCGATCGTTTTTTTGTCGATACGGTCGTCTAGATTGAGCAGGATACTCAGGCATGCTTTTGCAAGAATCGTATGCGCGGGACCGGGAAGGATGTAATAATGGGAAAGGAGGTCGTCCCCTAATGAGGCAAGGCGATCCGAGATCAAGAACTCCTTGACGGAGAAGTGGGAAAATTGAACGACTCGGGAACCATCCAAATTGACCACCGATATCAGGCTCGAACCAACGGAGAGAACAGCTTCTTCTGCATCGCCTATGCGCCATCCTACATCATAGTTTGGAAGCGAATCGGGTTCAAACTGAATAGCAAGAATCTCGGCAAGTTCTGCGACGTGTAGGGGACGAATCGCTACGAAGAGGCATTTGAAGAGACGTTCAGCATATTCCTGTTTCTCCTCGTCAATTGAGATCAATGCATGTTTGTATGTTTCATCTAATGTCTTTGGCAACTCGTTGAGAGCAGCCTGGATATTCGGAGGAAGTTTGCGACGCAGGACCTCCACCTGGCAGAAAACCCATCTAAACCTGCATAATTCAGTCATAATTCAGCGAGTCTCCTTTTGAGGGCATCATTATGCGACGACTTACATCCCTCCAGCTTTCTCCGAGAGGAATTTGACCACCAGTTGTTTATCCTGTTCTCTCCATCTCCGCATCATTCGATCAGAGTGAATAACTTTGGTTATGTAATCCACGATGTCCTGTTTTTGTCCGGTTTCCTCATGAAGGGACACTCGAAGTCTTGTTAAAGGCTCGAGGACAGTTCGGATGTCAAATTCGGGACGGCTCGTAACACAAATATGGACATTTAAAAGCCGCAACTTGACAAGCTGCTCCACGAGTTCGAGGACCTTTTCCCGTGGCGTTGGCATCCCCGAGGTATTTGGACATTCGTCTAACGCGTCGATTATGATGTAAATTGGAGCCTCTCCGGGGAGCTCAAGCATCTCGTATAGTGTTTGTATAAGTGTCCTGTTGGCAGGGTCTCTGATGCCGCTATCGTGTGTTGCATACAAGTGGGAGAGCATATCATAATATGGAGTAGATTGGGTAGAGAGCTGGGTGAGGAGAGAAGACAGTAGACCATTGCAATGCTGCTTCTTGACATCTCTGAAATCGAAATAATGATACGCCATAGAAGCTAACCCGGCGGCACGTAAAGCTGCGATGTTTTCGATAATTGCGGAGCTGGCAAATACCTCAGTGATTGAGTGTCGATGAGTTGATGAGAACGTACAGGAGGATGGTCTTTCCTGACCCCGCTATTAGACCACAACCTTGTTAGGACGTTATATATGTGAATATAGGGGGAACCTTACGGTTACCATGGATCCATAATAAAGATCCCCTTTCTTTCCACTCAGAGAAGATACTCCCCTCCAAAAACCAAGCTGCAGTCCCGGGCTGATGAGCTTCACATGCGACATTATGGCTTGTTGAAGGATTCGGAGAATCCAGCCAGTTTATGACATGCCTTTGCAACAGGTCACCTTCAATCTAGCGTCAGTATTGAAGATTGGCATGGGCGGGTTGGACAATCACGAACGTTCTATCTTGTTTATCTTACTTGCTGTCTCTTGCATATCAACTAGATAGACTCTCAGCCGAATATAGGATTTATAGACGCACTGAGAACATACCAAGGGCCTGTCGAATGCTAACGATTGATGCTTTGCCATCTACAAGACCAACAGATCCATTAAATTGTAATACCGAGACAAGATGCGTCACACACCATCCATGACTACCTTCATGTTACTCATAAGACCATGGACGACTTCTAAAGTCTGGACAACAGTCATTCGAACTTCCTCTTGGGTGAGCCGGTCGAGCCTCTTCAACACAGATTCAATTTCGCTCTCTCCCAAAAGCTTCTTTGCGAATTTCTCTGCAGCAAATTAAGCCACCGGTGGCATGTGGAAAAGCATGGGAATGCTTACTGAATCGCCCTAGCTTTACTTGTTTTGTTGCTAGGGCAAGCACCAAGAGTAGTTCAACCATAATCTTGATCAGTAAACCTCTCATTATGGCGGTTGGAGAGATCTTGGTATAAACGTGCAATCGTTGAAGAAAGTTTTGGACGCATTCAAAGAGGTCTTCGAGTGCGTCATAGCTCGCACTAACACCACTAGCAGTCTAGAATACCAACGTCAGAGGTACCTAGCCAAAGATGATAACGGAGGGAAGTACTGCAAGGAGGACATCGATTCCAACAAATATTGCTTTTGCTGGTGGAAAAGGTACCTATGTAGGTAATAATCAAACAACGATGTGGGAATAATGAAGCTCGTGCAGCTCACGAGGCTAATTGACTCGGCAAGAGGGCCAGAAAGTGCATGAAGTACCTGCACTGTTGGCTTGAGCAGTTTTATCAATTTCCGACTTCGATTTCGATATTCCTTAAATTCCCTCTCTCGGTCTTGGAATAGTTTGAGGACACCATCTGAGGAGTCCATGTGTTGCAGCATGTGAGCGAATGATGTCTGAGCAAGGTCAATCCCGGTCTGTTTGGTGTACTCGTGTAGAGCAGCATCGATAATAAGCTGGAAGTTAGATGGGGATGTTATCGTAGATGTTGTAAAACTCATGAGGCAAAGAGAGCCTTAATTTGTCGAGTGATATGAGGTGACAAGAGAGTCAGAGTGGTGGACGGGTTCAGCCTGAGGTAGATTAAATGAGGTCGGGCTCCCGCCACCACGCCAAAACTGTATGTATGGCTGATCAGATTATCAGATCGACTTGTCAATATCAGGAAAAGCTAAGTTCCGTTTTTTTTTTACTTATTTTTACTTATTTTTCGAAAAAAGTAAATTTAAGTAACATTTGATCATCCACAATCACGAGGACTCTCAATTGCTGACTTTAACAGTACGGCGAACGTGAAAGAGAAGTCGTCCAAAGATGTATCAACACCATGGCAAGAATTTCAGGCATTGCCTACCTATCGTGATTTATCTATTTTTGTGCTTATCCCCACTCGTTGAAGTTATGCATTTCATTTTATTTCGAAAAGCTACTTTGTTTATCCGCTACAGATTCGTAGTCTAACCTCCTCCGGTAGAACAGGCTGAGAAAGGCCAAATAGCCTTATGTTCCTTTTGTAGTTTCGTTTGTACGGAGGCTGGCTATGCATCCCCACTTGCTTACCGTCGTTCCTATAAAAATAACAGCAAAGCCCGTGTCTTTTTGTACTTATCACATAATAAGGAATTCCTCAACTGGTCATTTTCCATGCCTGCTGTCGTATGGGTAATCGTCCGAGAAAATATACTACAGTGACCTAACATTCCAGAGAGGACGTATTGGACTTCACCGCGTGCGGCCCTGGCCCTCAATACCCTCCCGTAGCTTGCCATGACATCGCCCTCGAAATAGCACCCCTTGAGCCATCGGTTCACCACCTAGCTCATCTCCCTGCTGAGGCCGGTCTTTGAACATAGTACGCCCATATAACAGACGGTGATTGTCAAATATCACCGCATCACCCTCGCTCAGTAGATGAGAGTATACCGCAGCAGGAGCCTCGGAAATCGTGGCGAAGCGCGTAAGCGCATCGTAGAACGCAGACGCGTGTCCTGTGAGAGAGGTGCTTTGAACAGTGGGCTCTAGCGCTCGTAGTGGAAGTGCCATTCGCATGGATGTACTGAAAAGGCACAGGCATCGTGGTCAGTAATGCAAACTCTGCAGGGTGCGCGGCACGCCGCGGCAGTGTAGCGGCTGCAGCGAAGGAATCGACGAGCAGAGAGGTTCCTCCGTACACGCGGTTGCATATGCAGTGCAGAATCTGAAAGCGTGGCAGAGACTCGAAGGGTTAGACTTCAAGTGGAGTAGAAAAAGATGTGACACGTGCCCTGAGTCACGTGCTATCCTCACGGGGCATGTGATGTGTACACGTGATCCTTTCAAAGTTTAGTGAGAAGTGTAACCAGTGAACCGAACTACAGTAGCACTGAACCAGCATTGGGTGTGTGCGTTTCAGAGTAAAAACTGTCAGATCTATTTCAAGGCTCTACATTCACAATGACCAACTTACGAAACCCACAGTGCTCACGCCTAGGTGTTCCTCGAAACTGCTGGTCGAGTCTGCGAAATGTGCGAATCGCGCATCGCACATGTTAGAGTCACAGGTACGATGCGCACGCGCAAGCAACGTGCCTTCCATGTCGCCATCCGTTCTAGTTTCTCAATTGGTGTCAACAAATCTCAGTTCTGTATGATTCTGGACATATTCGGATGCGTCAGTAGGAGTCTTGGGGAGCAACATGGTGCGAACGCACGCCTCGTCCTGATAGAAGACAACGGACCCCAGGCATTGATGGTCTACGCTAGTCGCAAGGATTGATGCTATCATCATTGTGCGCGCTTCGGAGAGAATTTTTGGATGTTGTGGGAGGGTGAGGGCATTACAGCCAATGATGGGGAAGAATAGTTCGTCTTGCGGCACGACGACATCTTCAATTTGCAAGGGCACAAAAATAATTTCTGAACTGGATCCATGTCAGAATTGGGAAAGTAGCACGTATGCGATATTGAGAGCGTAGGTGAGGGATTTGGTAATTTTGATATGCCAATATCACGCGTCCATAGAAAGTGGAAGTATGTACTATAGAGTGGAATAAAAATATGGCTGCCGTAAGGTGGCAGCATTGGTTATACTGTGATGGCTATCAAGCCTCGGGTAGTCCCACTTGATAAACCAAAAGATAAAGAGTTCAGCCGTTCGAACATAAAAGCGAAAAGGAGGGGATACTCTAGGCTCTTGCAGCCCAAACCACCATAAATGCTCAGTGAGCGGCACTCCTCCTTGCCAACGCACTGCCCCGTGCTTGACACAGCGCACGGGCGTGCTCCGCAGTCCAGCGTATCCTGTTCATCGGCCGAAATCCACAGGATTCCGGTCGGTTGTCTGCCCGAGAAGATAACAAGGAGTGGGCATATTTGGCTGTGTTGAGGGAATAACTCTTATTATAGACAGCACGTGTACCGCCGAAACTAGCTGAGGTAGATATTAGAAAGGATTAACGACACCTGATGGAAGAAACTCAGATGGAAGCCTGATCCTTCTCTCCAAATTTGGCTGCAGTGCTTTCAAGCCGGTCAGGACAGTGAGGACATCAACGTGGGAAAAAGTGCTGATTCGAAAGGAAAAAAAATGGTGGCGCCCGTGGCACAAATAAGTTCCTTAGACGCAGCAACACCGACGCCGTCACCGTGGTCAACTTGTCGGATCTCAACAACCATTTTGGCAAACTTCTAAACGCGTTACTCAAATCGTCGATCGTTCATTCTCTACTCCCGTTGCCCTATTCTCTTCTTCCCGCCCCTTGTCCTTTCCCCTGGCAAGTGGACGGCGATCAAGTCCTCCCGGGCCTGAAAGGCCTGAACTCAGGGATTGGTGCAGCAGCACCGACCGCCCACTGAGCCAAGCTTTGAACACGACTATCTATCACACCTAATGTTTTACTTCCGGGTCGCTACGTATTAGCTCACTGACTTCATTATTCATTCGCCCATCATCCCTGTCGGAAATGAAGGAAGGCACTCGTGCTGAATGCCCATCATCCTTGGCAAGACGTGTCAGATGCTCGTGAGTTGGAGAAAACGGCTAGAGATACTAACTGAAGTACTTCAAAACACTGCTTGTCCTTGTCACAGTCACATTGTCTGGGCACTGGTAAGAAAGTTCCGCCTTCGGAAAGTCCCCCCCTCGTACTACAAAGGTTTCATTTGTGTATATCAGGCAAGGCGTAATGGTGCCGCGACGTCATGTCTCGTTCTCAGACCCGGGCCCAAGGACAAAGGGTCTCCTCCGTCCCGACTCGTGCAAGCGCCAAAGTTCTGGCTTGTATTTTTCTTCTTCACTTTACGGCATTGGCGTTGAATGACGAGGTACTAAGCCCTATGGGACAGTCGCTTCCTTGTCTGTGTTGTTAGATCCCCAGCGGAGCTACACGGGCTCCTTTCGTGGCTGTATCCCCAACTTTCACTTCCAGCATCGGGATGCTTTTCAGGCGCAATCCATTCCCTCGAATGTGATCGTTAAGCCGCATCACTACTCATCCTAGGCTCCTACATATAGGGGCAGCAAGACTGGGGTACAGTAGCATGTCAACGACCTTCACAAGTCTACTTGCCACCTCCGACTTCCTCTCCCAGCGCAATGATACCCCAACCCCAGCAATCCTGGACCCAACCATCCTTTTCCGCCGGTGCGCTCCAGAACGTAGAAGCGAACTCATATACCTACGTATGACTTCTCGCCTTGCTCGTACTCACAGTTACTCATTGTTGGCACCTTCGCCCAACCAGTGGACAGCAAATGATCTATCGCACTTCCCCATGCCTGGGACAGCAGCGGCTTCCGAAACTTTTCCACATGTCATGGATCCCATGTCCCAGGCAGAGGAGGCTCCGATTGTGTCGTCGCTGGGTTATCCTCTAGACATCATCCCTGAGCAGTTCACAGCAGAAGGTTCATTCTACACGCAACCCGCACCCGAGGCTAATACCGCGGACATCCCCAGATTTCCGCTACTCATGGTCCCGGTTCTTGGCGGTCTCCCACCAAGCTGTGCCGAATTACGTTCCGGCTCTCTCGGCGAAGTAACCGGGCGATCATGTTCCTCAGCGATGTTACCTCAACATTTGGAGGGCGTCCGCCTCCCGAGTTGTTCTCTTGTTGTGCAGGGTATAGATGTTCCGGCCGAGGCTATCGGCGCAAGACGAGCTGCATGCACGGAACCGCCGCTGCTGCTATATGTGCGCAATCTCCAAGTTACGCCTCGCCCAGTACACCAGGGACCCCAATACCCAGAAATACATAAACCTACACGCATTTACACCTGCCCAGTAGCAGACTGTGGGAAGTGCTTTTCTGGACAGTCAGAGAGGAACCGACATGTCAGGTCCAAACATCGCCCACCGACAATGGGTTGTCGGAAGTGCAACTACAAACAGTCACGCGGGGATCTGTTCAGAGCGCATTGCAAGAAGCGGCACCCAGGCGAACCAGTAGAAGATTTGCTTGTTCGGTTGGTCCAAGTAGGCCGAGCGCATAATAGCCAGACGTGATTGTACACTAACCTGGCGATCAGGGTACAGAAGTGGTAAGTACTTGTATGGGACCGCAGTCACGGGTCTCGATTGCTGACTTTTATGGCTGAACGTAGAAGACACGTCATCGAAAGATGTATTAACAGTATATGACAGAAATTGGAATTACAGGTGCTTACCAAGCTTTCGTTATCTACACGCTTATCCGCTGTACTCGTCCAAGTTATGCATTTCCTTTTATGTCAAAATGCTACCCTTGTGTGGCCATGTTGCTTTATCGTCTACAGACCCGTACTCTTTCCTCTTCCGGTATTTACCGGAACAGCCTCATTGTCGCGTTTCTTGTTTTGAGAATGGTGTTATATGTGGGCAACTGCAGTTTGTGTCCCAGTGCTTAAAGGTTGGTTGAGCCTGCGACCTAATCCAGTCCGGTTGGCATGATAGACTGTCCTTGCAACGACAAGTCAAACTTGGCGGGCCAAACGAAAGTATCACTCTGAACAGTCTGAACCCGGTAAATTTGACCCCAAGGGGAAGTGACACGAAGCCTGACACTCTACATTCTCAATCTCTGCGGGTAGCGACGGTGACGGTATCATCACTTGCTGGTCCAAAGAGACAGTAGTGGATGCGGCAGCCCGTGAGGTGGGAACGGGAGGCGGTGGTGATGAGGTGCGAAAAGCGGCATCAAAGAAAAGAGAGCGCCTCGATCCAATGTTGGAGTTGTGGTACTAACATAGATCCTGGACCCAACAACCCATTTCCCGCTAGGGCACACCAGAACGTAGAAACGAACCTGTATACCCACGTTACCACGTATGACTTCTCACCTTATTCGTACTCACAGTTACTCATTGATTCCCTCCCCCCTCCACAACCAGTGGCCAACAAGGGTTTCATCGCACTTCGCCAGGCATGGGACAGCAGCAACCAGAAACCAGCATCGTCCAACCAAAAGTTGTGTTGTATGCTTCAGAGATCTGGAACAACTGGCAAAGGCCCCGGAAACAGGCGCAGGTCAAGCACAGCACGACAGTGGGGATATAACGGGATAGTTCTCCTATAATGTTAGCCTTGCCTTGTCCTAGACCCAGAGATCTTGGATAACTTGGAGTTGAAACCTCAAAAGCATCGTCGCCAGGAATGTTTGGACATACCAAGAAAAATCACTACCATTTGCGTGGGTGGTGATAAGTTAGACAATGTACTAGCATGACCTTACACGTCAGTAAGTCGCAGAAGTGTACGTCACAATTGTAGTGGCCGCAGCTAAGATTGGCCTCTATGTACTGGTGCATAGAACACAGGTCAGGGAAACGTGTATGTACGGGCAGCAAACATCAGCCGCTTTAGTCCCCGACCGCCATAGCACTAACGAACGCTGTTCATGGAACCCGGAATCCATGGTTAGTGTCTGGGACGCCTACTGATGTCAAGCGGAATTACGGGCACCTAGGCAAGGGACTGGACCACTCACTTGTCGATGCGCAAAAGTTTTCTCGGCCTGCCATGCACCGGGGATACACATCATCATACCAGTGAGCGAGCTCAACAAAGGAGCATAGCAGTCAAGCCAGACCACTTGTCAATTGTTTGTTAGCCATTGTGTCTCAACGTGATGTCAAAGCACTTGCGGCAGTCAAGAAACACATACCAAGACCGAAACGCGACATTGGTTGCGATCAGGTGGGAGAACGACCTGCCTTGAACTCGCCCAGGCCCCAGTCACGTTCACGCTATTCCCTGTCCCTTGCCTGGGTACAATAAGCGAGAGGAACTTGGCAATTTCTAGGGGTGCTGAACGCGCGGATGTGTTACTACTTGCGATGGAGGGGGATGTCTTGTGGGCTGGTGAGTTTAAATAGATGGACTTTGCGGTACAAGATGAACATCAGGGCATCAAATAGTTCAAGAAAAGCAGAGCATATGGACACCACGCTAGCCTGAACAAATGGCAGTGCTGGGCTGAAAGATAGTACTTCACAGTAACGCTAATACAACTCAGATCTGCGGTGGATGTCGTCAAGGAGACAACCCACAAAGGGTGTAAAAAAAAAAGGGAGCAACGTTCCTGAATTTGATTCAGATCATGAAATTAGTAGGGCTGCTTTACTTGTGAGGAATGCGTTGCCTGAACTGGCCCACCTATTGGAGGACTAGCACAACCAATAGGCCACGGCTCAATGGCCTTTTCATAAGGTGCCCAATAAACACTTTCTTTCACCGAGGGTTGCTTGATATGTGCACGAGATGTGTACATGCATTTGGTAAGTGATGATGCAGTGGCAAGGGGACCAAGCGACTGTGGCCACAGGGACAAGCTATTTGACGGACAGCAGAAAGGATGGACGATGCAGCGATTACCGGGAGATGACTGACAGATGCAACCACACGAACCTTGGCCAAGCTAGCTTTGTAACCGTCATAAGTGGTACTTAGTACGCCCTGACAGGAAAGAATTTGCAGTACCGAGTTGAACAGTGAACAGCGCATGTCTTGGAGTCAAGTGATCTCCAATTTTTGTTACCACAATACCAGGTCGACGGTGGGAGCGTTGTTCGACTCAGCATTGCGGCTTCTTTCCTGTTAGGCCATGATAAATGTTGTGTACGATGTCAGAAAGTCTTTGCGAAAGGGCTTTCTGTCCAAACAGACGGCGGACCACGTGACAGCAGTGGCAGGGAGAGGACAGGCAAAGTCATGGGCGGGGCAGGCCATGCTTGGTAGAGAGGAAGGACTATGCAGCAGCGACACTGAGGAGACAAGGCAGCGAAAGAGCACAACGGATCACTGGATCTGACAACGACACCGATGGTGGACCACGAGCGGCAGCAGCGAGCATGGGTTTGGTAAAGTAGTGGCGGCAGAGCGCGTGGGACAGCAGAACAGTGAGGTGAGTGTGGGACAGGCTAGGTAGTGATAGTGGCAGCGAGCATCATGATGGGCCAGGCGACCGGTTGAACGGATGTCGAGAAGGAAAAAAAGGCCCAGCAGGACGGGACCTGGATTCATGACAGGTTCGGCCCGCATTCCCGGGCCGACTTGGGGGCCGCCGCATGCATGAAGCTTTTTTTTTTTTTCATCACGGATGCATTTCAACACGTTTTCATCCCCCATCGCAGGAAAGCAGGTCAAAGCGCACGAACCCTCTTCTTTGAACCCTCTAAAAAATCGCCGTTTTGGGGGTATGTTGTACTGTTCTCTCTCTCGGGTAGAAGTGCAAGAGGTCATACCCGTCAGTTACACAAAGATCGATCGAACTAAGTGTTTTTTCTCTACTGGAAAAACGTTGACCATATTGAGGTCGATTAGACCAAAGTTGTCCCGCGAGGCACGCGGCTCAGAATTCTCTCTCCATGTTCATGCAGACAATCCGCTAACTTCTCCACCGATGCTTGAACTTGAACTGCTAATTGCAAGGGGGCCCACGAAGTTCTGTGACATTGCACATAACTTTTGTGTGATGGCTTTCCAATAATGACGGTAATTGGCAGGAAGCCATGCGATGGCAATTGAGGCTGCCCCGGAGGTCCCTTTTGCCTGATCGGCTTTCTGATCATGATGGGGAGTACAGTACTGGTGGGAATCGACACCTGATAGGACATATTCGGGAGGTACCGCCCGCAGATTGTACCTCGTTTTTCGGGTTGAGGAATATAATAACTCAGGATCCACTATCCATCTTAGTCCGAGCCCCAACGCTGCTTCCAAACTCCTCCCCGAGGCACCGGCGGTAGGCTCTGTTTCTTCGTAACCCTTTCCTCCAACATATTACTGCTGTATTCCCTTGATTGTTGCGGGGTCTCTCTGAACAAACAATGGCGAACTCTGCGGCGGGCATATTGCCGATTTATGGTTTGCACCATCCCCATTTCCTTCCCGTAACTGTGCATTGAGATATCACTGTCCAGTCGTCTTCTTGAAAGCCGTGCACTTGGCCGCCGGGATATATTTGTGAGATGCCATGTACATCTATAGTATTGCGTTTGGCTCAAATCTGGGACAGTTGGGAACACATTACTTCAATTCGCTTCGAGTGGGAAGTGTACACGGGAAGGCGACCGTGGAGGTGGTCTTTTGTTGCGTACATTGCTGCAAGGACACTGTGCCTTGGTACCATCATTGGCAACCTTGTGGGATTCGGCCTTACGAAGGAGTTTGACTGTGCGGTACGTTTCTGGTCCTGTGCTTGTAACGTCTTGTACATACTCACCATCATCCTGAGCAGCTTTGGTTTCGTTTTGTCATAGTATGACTCATCT
Source organism: Lactifluus piperatus (assembly GCA_003315875.1). Taxonomy (NCBI): domain Eukaryota; kingdom Fungi; phylum Basidiomycota; class Agaricomycetes; order Russulales; family Russulaceae; genus Lactifluus; species Lactifluus piperatus. Next base: position 26,306 of record QFDX01000152.1, on the reverse strand, counting down.
ACTATTCTCTCTTCTACATTGACGTTGATCGATATTTACCAGGTCATGAGTTGGACTGCAGTACCTGCTTCTACGTTTCTTCTTGTGCTCCGAGCGTGAGCGGTCTACCATATATTCTTCATGTGATAAGGTCCTTATCATTGATCAGAGTTGCAATATGGGGATGGGACCGTAAGGTCATGGCAATTACTGGGGCTATTTGGCTGGGAAATGTGGTTACGACATGCTACGGTAGGTGCTTCCTACCGCATCGTTTGTCATAGTCGAGTTTCTGATCCTTTGATTCCCAGGTATAACAAGGGTAGGTTTTTTTCCTGTCGTCAATATTTCTTCTTGTTATTAATACTATCAGTTGCTCAGGGTAAATGTACATGGTCCCCGGATATACGTGGTTGTCTTGTGACCGATAGCATCGAGTACAAGTGGAGTCTTATGTTGAGGCTCGTGGCGGATTCTACTTTGTTGGGCGTCATGATTGTCGGTGTACTTCGCAAACATCATGCGGTGCCTCTATGGAAGATGGTATATTTCCAAGGCTTTTTCTGGATTATTGCCGCTATCTTGGCGGAAGTACCATGTGCGGTATGTGTCTCTTGTCCTCAACATGGTCTGGTTCATAGGGTCGCTCGACTCATCCTGCTTCACTCTGCCCAGGTAATGACTTTCATTAACATCAACGGTGAGACGATTAGGACAAATGTTTAATGCTGCTATTTATGCGTATAATCGCACTTACAGATGCTTGGAATATGGTTAGTGGTATTATTTGCTTTTATCTACTGTCGCTAAAAGCGTTCGTACCATAGATGTTTCAATACCCCCTGGGTACGTCCAGATCGCATTATATTGGCTTGACTAACTATGCGCCCTGTCGATTTACCCACAGCTATCATCATGTACGCTCATCTGTCTTGCTTTTTCTCGAAAGGTTTATCTCATATGATACAGGGTTATCGCGTCCACACGGACATATCGAGGGCTCTTCCAACCTATCACATTGTGAGGCTCCTGCTTCATATAATCCCAACCGCATCAGTGTCATTGACATTGCAATAGTGAAGGGAATTCGTATTCAAATACACCACGTCTTTCGCGCAAGCCCCAGCAGTTCAATGCATCGTCATCGTCATCATCAAAAGGAGAGGACATGGCGGTTACAATTACCAAGACGATCGAGTTTGACATTGAGCTTCGTGGCGGTGAAGGAGCTTCCACTCAGCCATCGCAGGTGGGAGACAAAGAGAGTGGGTTTTGATTCGCACGGGATTACCATAAGGGATCTAGTGGTTTGGGACACTTGGCCAGTTGGGTAGTCGGATCCAAAGCACATGTGGGAGAAGGCAATAGCGGACGCGATTTCAAAACGTCCCCTCAACAGCCCCTTCAGAGACAGTCCATAATGTACTACTACTTAAACAGGTCCAAGGTCTAATGGAAGAGTTGTGGAACGGGTGACGACGCAGCTATGTACGCTGTAAGCAAGCAGTATGAAGAGAGAGCTAAAGAATGTGCGTACTAACCTCGGTCTTAGAGTAAAAGGCCGAGAGATACTGCAATGAACGGCGCTTTGTCACGGTGGAAGTGAAGACCGTATATGTTAATGTTAGGGGAAATGTACCAAGGAACGAAAGTTCGATGAGAATGCGCTTGCTAGATTTTGCTGGGTCCCCTTCACTGCAGCAGGTGTCGTGTGGGCGTCAGCACGTCAGCTCGTGCGCCGATGCGTCACTAACGCGAACATCGTCGTGCGCGCTTAGGAAAGAATCTTTGGGTGTTGTGGCAGGGTGAGGGCAAGCCAGCCAACGATAGAGAAGAATAACTTGTCTTGCGGGGTAACAACATCTTGTAACTTGCTTGACACCGTTTACCAGGGCGCCAATACAGTATAATTCAAGGTCAGAGTTGGGATACTTGAGCGTGAGGAATTGCTGCCCGAAAGGGCGAATCTGACTTATCTAGGAAAGTCCTTTATTATGGAAACGCCGTGATGGACGCGCCGAGCACGCTAATCCGAAAAGGCCGTGGAACTCTAAGATCTCAATTGGCGCCGAAGCAGGGAGATACATACCAAATCGGGAATCTCGAGCGCCTAGGGCCCAAGCTCGCGTCGAACGCAGCAAACCAGTGGGAAAACCAACTTCGATAAGTCACACACCGTCTTCCATATTACGGGCCCGCTTACTCCTTGCGCATGCGGTGGTTGCTTTTGGACATGAACAGGCTATTAGCGTTACTGTCCAATCCAAAAAAATCATCCAAATTATCAACTCGGCACAACACCCATGCGCCAACCTAACCAACTGAACCCGTCGTTTTCTTCTGCATTGCCATTAGTCATCGTGACAGAGCTCTCTCCTAGGTCAGAAATAAAGGCACCATCAGATTGATCCTTCCGTCCCACTTCCGCCACCGTCCTCGTGTGCAGAATGTTCAGGTCAACTCTTGGAAGGCGTCACGGTTTCTAAGTTGTTTCACATCTTCGCGAGATGACAAAGTGTCAAGAGATACAGAGCGGAGAGTTTGAACATGACTTGTCCGTAGCATTGGAGCAAACCTTCTATGTTAGGAAAATGTTTGTTCGCACTATTCTGATCACGGTCCGTCGCTGGGAAGAAAACCCACGGGATCCTCGGACACATGCAGCCATACCACATTGCCAGAGGGTCCAAATTACGCCTCTCCTAGTTAAGTTGACTATTCACTTTGATCAGACGTTCTGAAACTGGGACGGGAATATGGACAATCAGCTCTCGTAACCACTTCCAGATACAGCGACCGTTCTGATCGAGTACAACATTGATGTGATCTGGGCAAGAGGCACTATTAGTCTCACTAAATACTCATGGAACGGCGTAATTTCCTTGGCACGTCCTCGTCGTGGAATTCCAAGATGAACCTTGTGGTTCCGAGCCCCGATTGCCCCGAATTCACTTACAGCATTTCCACTATCTGAGCGACCACAGGCACCAACCATGTCTTCGACATGTCACGAGATGAACCGCGTCACAACTCGCCCCACAGATCAACAGCGAGCTTATCTTTATTAACCGGGGAGGTAGTAACGTGTGGAACTTTACAAGTCCACTTATCACACTCAGAATTTCCCCTCCCCCCAACCCTCAAAACAATGATATCCCAACCCCAGCCATCATTTTTTACCGGTGTACACCAGAACATAGAGCGGAATTCGTATGCCCAGGTATGACTTCTCACCTTGCCCGTACTCACAGCCACCCGTTGATGCCCCCCACCCAACTAGTGGACAACAAATGTCGGGCCTCGCCACCCTTGGCATGGGACAGTTGGGGCATTTCAAAGTTGGCCACATGCCACGAACACCATGTCCCAAACAGACTCTCCGATCTTCTTGTCGCTGGAACACCCTCTAGACAGCATCCCTGAGCAGCTGGCAGCAGTGGGTCCATTCTACACACTACCCGCAACCGAGGCTAATATGGAGGGCATCCAGAACTTGCAGTATCATCCGCCATCCATAGTCCCTGTTCTTGGCGGTCTCCTACCGGCTGAACTATGTTCCGGCGCTCTCGACGAAGTTGCAAGGAGTTCATATTACTCCACGGTGTCATTGTCGACCTGTCCAGGTATAGATATTCCAGCCGAGGCTACGGATACAAAACGAGCTGCATACACGGAACCGCAGCCCTTGCGCAATCTTCAAGTCACGCGGAGCCCCCCAGCACACCAGGGACGCCAATGCGGGCACGCTACTCCACAGATAGGAGGTCGAGAAACACATAATCGCACACGCCGTTATATCTGCCCCGTAGCGGATTGCGGGAAGTTCTTTTCTGGACAGTCAGAGAGGAACCGACATGTCAAATCCAAACATCACCCACCGACAATGGGTTGTCGGAAGTGCAATTACAAACAGTCACGCAGGGATCTGTTCAGGGAGCACTGCAGGAAGCGGCACCTCGGCGAATCAATAGAAGACTTGCTTGTTCAGTTGGCCCAAGGAGGCCAAGCACATAACGCAGCAGCAGGCGTGCGCACGGGCGATAACAGCTAGGCATGATTGTACATTAACGTGGGGATCAGGGTACAGAGGGGGATGTACTTGTGTGGGTCCGCAGTCACGAGTCCCAATTGCTGATTTTACGGCGAGATTAGAAGAAAAGACATCCAAGGATTTATCAAAAAAAATACAGTATATGTCAGGAAGTACAGGCACTTACCTGGCTCCTGCGATGTGGGCCATCTATATGCTTATCCGCTCAACTCGTTATATATTCCGCTTTTTATTCTAAAATCCTCAAGCTGCACTGTGTGACCATGTTGCCTTACCACGGATCCGTAGTCTGCCCTTTTGTTCGAGAATTTGTACGTGGAGAGCAGCTTGGCGTCTTTCCCATGAAGCATGTGACTCCGAATCACAAACCGGAAGCGCAAAAGAAGGAACATATAATTACAAGAATATTATAAAGCAGGGGGGGACGGGGGATCTATCGGAGAGCGGCCGCTGCTGTGGCAAAGAGCCTGGGAACAAAAATTATTGGACCTTCCGAACAAGTAGATTTACTCTCATTGAGTTTTAATGGGCAGTGGGTTCACTGGACCCGGTGGAGGACCTGTGCCCTGATTCCCGTGATATCCCCACCGGGCTGTATTCCCCTTCGCCATTCACCTCTGTAGAAACGTTTACTCAATGGACAGGCCAAATTTATCACATCAGCCGCATCATAACCACATCTGGGAACCCTTCAAAGCCAAAATGGACAGACGCTGATTGCCTCTGTTTTGGGGTCAGCTACCGATAGAACGGATCGCCGTTTATTACTTCCGTTCACTCACCCCTGACCGTATCTGAGAATATAAAATTCGGACGGGACATTGGCTATTACAGTACTTACACATTCTCGGAGGTTGTCCGAAACAGGCTTGGCGTAGAGCTAATGTCCGTTGATGGTTCCCATATTATTGTGTACGTGTCTTCGAGAATGTCGTTATGGACGTGGTACTTGGGCGTCCATTCTGGAGGGGCCACTGGTATGTGTGAAGCAGACTGACAGCATTATTGCTATGTTCTAAATTCGAACGGCTTATCGAAGAGTTATATTTGAGGTTTGGACTTGGACGGAGTGTGACGACACTGCCCTTGAACGCCCCGCGAGAGAAGAAGTGTGGGTGTATGATAAGCCATCACCGGCATGAGACCGAAGTTCACCAATGATTCGGATTCCAAGATAATCAATCATAACCGGTATTGGTGTCAATACTACAACGCACAAGTTCTGTTCAAGGCTGGCCAAGCAGAGCATGGCTACGAATCGCAGCTTAGGTTCCTGGCTGAGTCGGGTTCTGTCACAGTTACTTGATCCCTTTCTCAGCCACCTTCTTTTTCTTGATACTCTTTTCCTTGAACCATTTATGATGACAAGTCCCGTTCCACTCAAAAGATCCCAAGAGTCAAGAAAACGAAGCCAGATTACATTCCAGTAGAGGTTAAACAAGAAGGGAAAGGGGGGGAGATAAGCAGCTTTTTTTTCTCTGTAGCTGCATCCCTACCCCACGAACTGCCAGCAGATATGTGATAATCGAGCGAGAACGTGAGAGTGAGGCTCAGATCCAGATCAAGACCGGCCGGAACCGAACGATCCTTGTTTCTAAATAGAGTCAATTAAGACATTACTAAGCCCATTACAGTGCATCCACTGCAGGCGGCTGCAGAACTCGGAATGCTTTCAACTTGATGGTAAGAGTGGCCGACCGGGCTTTTTGAACACCGGATTGTACCCGCCGTCCCCGTGCCTGCCGGTGTCTCTTCGAGCACTACTGAGAAATGCGGAGCGAGACTTTACAGCAAGTTTTCGTCATGCCGGCCAGTCACAATGTGTATGTCGAACACACGTCACATGATCACACCACTCCACCAAACTGTGGGCTACTACTGTACTATCACGTATAGGGAGTCGCAAAATTTTGGGCAGAATAGATGATTATAACACATCGGCTCTACCTTTCTTTAATCGGACTGGAGGATTTGGCAGTCTAGTACCTCAGCTAAGTACTTATAACATCAGTTTCTTGATGGGATGTTGTGGAGTCCTCTAGGAAGTAAGCCGGATGGCCAGTTCCTAAATTCAGGGAGTTGCAAAAGTTTTCGTCACGGTGTGTCATGTAGCCAGTTAAAGCCAGTTAAGTAGCATGGGTTGCACTAGGGTAGAAAGATACGTACGATGGAGTCCGGTGGGAAGCCTAAACGGGCCGGATTTGACTGATCTGTGACAAGTCAGTACCGCAGAAGGCCCGCGAGTTTTCAGTTTCGGTCTCAGCGCCAAAGTCATGGTCACCTTATCAAATCTAACTTACCAGAGTTCAAAGTTCACCTTGACGACGGTTACCAAACTCACCTTGCTCACACTCGAGCGGCAGCACATCTCCGAGGTTCTTTAGTGCTTTGACCCGACGGAGCAGCAGGGCCCGGATTTGAACACCAGATTGGTACTTCGGCCCTTCGGGCGCCGTGCTGTTTGAGCGCTAACGAGAACCGTCAACTTTTATTAGTCTCTCACAGTGTGTATCGGCACAACCATAATTGCAGGATCATAACGGCCCCCGGGCCATCCTCAAAATCACACGTGTCATGTTGCACCACTCCAATATGCTGTCCTGCTTGTTCAAGTTAGCATGCCTTCTGGGCTCTTCTCCCATCAAGGCGGTCCGTTGCTTCGCCATTAATTTTCTGTAATTGGTTGAAGGCCTTCAGTACAGCAGCGATCGTATCTCGGCTGGCGCTTAGTCTTCATTACGAACTTCAAGCGGTACAATAACGTGGCCTGATATCTGGATCTCAACCCGCACAACATCGTTAATCTGTCGCTAGTAATCACCTCATGATGCGAGCATTTGGCGCTTCATCGAAGTTCTTTATCTATATGGAGCGGCGCATCTCCGCAGTTGTTCACCATCATGTTGCACGGCCTCGGCGCACGTCTTCCGGCGTAAATCCAGTGTTACTTCTCGAGGTATAAAGACACACCAATATGGTGCGATATAGCAACCCCAAGTGTCCCTACCATGAGTATGTGTCCTTTTTTCTCTCCAACTTCCAGGAATTCTCCCAATAACACTTAAACACTTGAAGGCTCCTCTAACAGTACCAGTAGTACTCAACTGCAAGTCCAGTACAACTATGTTCCCACGGAATGGCTATGCATTGCGTTCCTTTCCCTCTTCCTACTCTCTACATGTTTGCTTGCTTTCTTCTCTTACTTTACGCTTTGTTGCTGACCGTGGAATATCGTGTAGTTGCCCATACGGTACAAGCCATCCGTTCTCGTTTGTGGTGGCTAATACCCAGTGCAATTTTCTGTGGTTTCCTTGAGGTTATTGGCTGGAGCAATCGATTGTGGTCCAGCAAAAACCCATCGCTCAAAATGCCATTTGTCATACAGTGCGTACACCACGATTGCTACCTTTGAGTCCTTCACTCAGCAGTGTACAGGGCAATATCACTTGTGATTGCACCTACTCCGCTAGTCGCAGCTAACTTCATCCTGCTGGGACGTATCATCCGTCGGCTCGGACCACAATACAGCCGCCTGGCACCTAGACGATGTAGGTCAAATATACTTCTGTTCATCAGAGTGGGGTTGAACGTGATATAGACACGATCATATTTGTGTCTAGTGTAGGCATACTTCATCCCTTGTAGGTTTCAGGATTTCTCTTACAGTGTTTTAGGACATCATCTCCCTCGTCATTCAAGGCATGGGTGGCGGTATAGCATCGGGCTCTCAGACGTCTGCTACACGAGCTAAATTGGTCTGTATACACTTTTCTTCTGATTTCTCGACTGACTCAATTCACGATATGTCAGGGCTCAAACATAGCTCTAGGCGGTACTCTCTTCCAGCTTAGTGCGTTGGATCACCCGCGCTGTTACCTAGATGATTGCTTACATTGACACCAGTGGCCATCTTCGTGTACTGTGCCCTAGCAGTGGAATTCCTCACACGGTATGCAAGGGACCAACCAATCCGATCTGTCTCAGGCGAGGCTCTTCGCGGGATAATGGACATACGTCTGAAGCGCATGCTGTACGCTATGCTTGCCGCGACAGTCTTCATCCTCATACGGTATATTGTCAATCCTCTTGCTTTCGACCCATGGCTGACGGCCTGTAGGACTATCTATCGGACTGTCGAGTTTGCGGATGGGTGGAACGGCAAGGTCGTCTCGACGCAATGGCTCTTTAGTACGTGGTCAATCCCCGCTACAACGTTGCACTAAATCGTAATTGGTTACTGTACAGACATATTCGATGCCACAATGATCGCGCACGCTATGGTGACATTGAATTTCTTCCACCCTGGGATCCTCCTGCGAGAATCGGATTACCCCACACAACCAGTTCGAACCCAGGAGACCACTTCAACACGAAGTGATCTCGAAATGAAAGCAGTGTAAATGGATCTCTTCTAGTGATTGGATTTTTATCTTCTTCCTCAACATCTTCGATATGCAGCGCGGACATTACTTACGTATTAGAAAACATACACTTCCCCTCCTTATTTGTAGACTTCATAATGCGTAGCACTAGCACAACCGCTTTGGAGTTTCACAATATATTGATGCGCACTCACTACCTAAAATAACCCACGACGTATGAGAAGCGTGCTCGTACCCCTACAGCTTTGTCGTTCTGTCCGCGAGCAGGACTCGACAAGCCATTCGTCGACGCGCAGGTAGTGAAACTTTCGCGCATTCTGATGAGTTCTAATCGAACCACCATCATCCCAGGTCGCAGGTCCGGGTCATAGCGAACTTCATATAATACTCCTTCATGCTTTCGAAAAATGCGACCTCTACAAAAGCATAGGAATTCTGGTATCGAGTTGCCGGCTCGGCAGAATGGCAGAAAACAAAACAACTATCTTACCGTATCTAGGGTATTCACTTGCACTGCCTGTTAGCACCGTACACAACGGAGCTGAGTAATATTTTTCGAAAGTTCACAGGCTACAAAACGTTATGAAGGCTAAATGACAACTTTGCACACTGCGCACTTTCCGGACTTTTTCTGACAACCAAGAGCAAAACTCTATATCCGCTCCTCCACTCATCCTTCCTAAGCAGAAAACATAGGCCACACATGCTTGTAACAACTTGCAGAACAGTCACTTCTCAATCTGTCCGTCTTAAATACTGGAAACGCCAGGAAACCATCGGCAAGATAACCTTCCCCATGTGAGTCTCGTGGCATCAAAGTCGCTCACTCCCACGATTGTAGCTGGCACCACAAGCGCGAGTTCGTGTGCGACGGCCGAGAGTGATCGAGCAACCTCGAAGGATGACATCAATTTAAAATGTTACCCACGGGGCGCGGGGTATGTGAAGCTTACCTGCAAGCGATTTTCGTGCCATGGGCCCGAGATGCCAGATGGCAAGTCGGCGAGACCTGCCAACCCATCACGTGCCCGCTCGAAATGAATTTTCAACGGCCCCCGTTCATCCCTCAGGACGTCCATTGACGCGCTGACAAATGCAGAGAGATCTGGGGCTGCAACCTGGGGACGTAATTTCGCGTATTCAGGACGAAATGCCCATTTGTATCGCCGGATGAAGTTGAGTGCGAGGCGCGGTGCTGGCAGTCGTATTGATGGTAGTGTAAGCTGTGCCGACCACGTTGTCAGTGCGAAATTGGGGGGATTTCCAGGATCTTACCATGTACATTCCCGTGCAGAGTGATTGGAAAGGGTTAAGATATGAGCGCAAAAAGGTCAGTTCTCTATATGCCATGGTATCTGCCGCGTAGTTGAAGGCTTAGCACGGGTTTCGTTGACTTTTGGGCAGAGGGCTTGCCTTTAGGTATGACTGGTTCCAGCTCTTCTAGCGCAGAGAGGTACTCGCGTGTCACCAGGCTCAACTCCCAATATACGAATGATTTCTCGTCCTCGAGATAGAGTTCTAATTGAAATCCAGAAAGTAGTACTTCTCGGATTATGGAAAGTCTCCACAAAAGCACAACTTCTGGTAAGGCATCTACGAGTTGGCGGTCTTTCTCGTCCTATGACATCGCTCCTCTGAGCGAAGCTATTGTCAGAGCAGGATTCACACTTACTCTAGGATTCCCTTTCTCACTCATTAAAGAGGTCGCATCATACAACTCCTGCCACTCTAGCAAAGACCGTGCGAGGAACCTGCGGCGACGAGGTGGGTTGTACCACGCAGATTGGATGTGGCCGAGCAACATCTATACGTTGATCTATTTCTAGCGTAAGACGAATAGAATCCGATATTACCCACCCTCGAGAGCTTGCGCTCTATGGTAGAGAGTGGCAGCACGGCTGCTCGGTCGGCGGCTGCCGAGATCGACTTGTATTCGATCCCAGTGGTTTCAACGAAGAAGCGATCGACGAGCCACCTCGACGGGTAGGTTTCAAGAACGCGTTGGTTAGTGTAGAAAACGGACTTTTTCATTGTCAGGAAATTGTCTCAGTTGTGGTTGATGAACTGACCTGTGCAAGAGCACGGAGGAACGGAGGTCTCTGTGAGGGACGTGAGAAATTTGCACTAAGGTCCCCGGCGATCTGTGAGGCTCGTTAACTAAGCAGCATCAAAGGATGTTCTCTTTTGACCTTCCACGTTGACAGACTCGCGATAGTTGAGATTTTGCAAACCTCAGCCCATCCATCAAAGAAGTCTGAGAGAGCAGTCCATGCAAGATCTTGGGGCGGGAGGCGATGAGTCCTCAAGGGCATGAAGCTGCTCAGCCTGCGGGTGATATGGGGGTCGAAGGCGAGAGTGGCAGGAGAATGAGGCGTAAGATTCGGTGGTACGTTTGAACGGACGTTTTTGAGGCAGTCGCGCGCTGAACTAAGCGAAACCAAGAAGTGTTCGCGATCCTTAGATGGATGATAGCGAAAGAGATTGAGCATGTCCTATAAGTCGTATTCAGTGCAGCTTTAAGTACTGCCCCGGGTTATGTGCGCACTGCTCGGAGAGATATCCTATCCAGTAGGGGGCCTCGCCAGGACGATGACTCTAGAAACCGTGAGTTACGCCCGCATCTAGAAAGCTAGGGCGCCGTACCAGGAAGTAAGGTTTTGATGCAAACCTTCGCATCATCAAGGCGCGATAGAACGGATGCAACAGGTAAGTTTTCCATGAGGGACACCTCAAACTTCTCGGCGTGCCAATCTTCGGTCTGTGAGAGGTTAATTATTAATACGTGTGAACACGCGAGACCCTACGTCATGCAGCTTTCCCCTGCTGAGTTCCCGCCAGGCTAAATCGCAACATTTCAGTAATCCGGTAATCGCTGCATTTAAGACCACTGTGACAAGCTCTATGGGCCGAGCAGGGTCTCCTTGCGTATGCCCATAGGGAGGGACTACTGCTTCGGGGCTGATGTCTGCTAGACAGTGCACATAAAGACAGGAGTATATCGTCTGTGGGAGGGTATATCCAGCGTGCCACTCCATCTTGTAGATCGTAAGACGAAGACACAAGAAAACTCTGGCGCACGCACCTCGCAAGCAATCGCCCTGTCTAGTAGATAACAAACTTCTTCAGGGAGGAGAGGAGCAAGCGGATTGAACTGAGGCCGTTTTGCATCTTCGTCCAGAATAAGACCGCTGTCCATGCGAGGGTCGCCGATCTGGACAGGTCCAGTATTAGCAAGGGAGGAAGGTACTAAGAACACGTCTGCATTGCCTCAAGAGCGCTCATAGCGTCGTAGAGCGTAAAATCTTCACTAAGAACAATGTCTCCTGGTTCCATATCTACGTATACATCGTTAGGATATTAGCAGGAAAGATGTGATAACATACCTTGCGCCGCATCTAGGAAGACATCTGTGATATCGACGAAGTCATCGCCTGTGGAAAGCCCATAAATGGGCACTTCTTCTGACATCTTGACCGGCACACACGCTTGCAAGGTTACCTCGACCTCGAGCGTGTCGCGACCAAGTCGCGCCGTCAGGGTGGACGTTCACCCCACCCAGGGAACGAGTAACTTAGTAGGCCAGGGTGTTCACGTGATACTTCTCACTGGCAACCCACCCACCTGATGTAATCTAGTTCCAGTACGTCCTATGGTTTCGCCTACTACCCCGACGAGCAGCAACTCATCGGCATTTTTCGGTTCGGATGACACTTCTTTCCTCATAGCTCTTGGAGATGCTGTTCTTCCAGGTGACATTGATCCTCACGTTAGCAACGCGGTTGAAATCGTGCAGCCTGCGAACACACCACTTTCTCCACCTACACCACGTTTGCTTTCGAGCAGCGGCTTAGAGCCACCTCCCTGTGCCCAGCCTGCTTCGAACGCTCGTCCTCATATCAACAGTGACGATGAACAGGACATAGTTGGCATCAGAACTCCATCAAGCGCACGACTGCACTCGAAACATTTCCCCCTCACACCCAGTGACAATGATGAACCTCCTCTGTTGCAACTTGAGTCTCCTACTCCAGCTCAATCAAAATATAAGAAACGTGCACATTCTGTGTCAAGCGATGATGACTACTCAGCTCTAGTCCAATCGCCGCTCAGCTCACGAACAATAACTATGAGCTCCTACATGGATTCTGATACCTTTGGGGCGTCGCGGTTTGGAGAGTTCGGCGAGTACATGCGTCGTAAGCGCGCAAAGTTACAAATACAAAATGCGGAGATGGGAGATACTCAAGTGCCAACTACCTCGAACAGCAAGCTATTCAATGGCCTTTCCATCCATGTATGCCAACAGTCCCTGTCCAATTGGCCCATGTACTTAAAGGTGTAGATCAATGGTTGGACAGAGCCTTCTGTTCAGGAATTGCGTAAACTAATTGTACAACATGGTGGGATCTACCAAGCCTATATTGATAAGAAGACGCTTGTGTGCGTAATGTAATTCTCACCTTGTGATGATTTGCACGTAATGATCATTACGCACAGCACGCATATTATTACTTGTTCCCTCACACCAGCCAAGGTCCGTGAGTTCAAACATATGAAGGTTGTTAGACCCGAGTGGCTTGTCCGGAGTGTCGAAGCAGGTGTCCTCCTCCCTTGGCAAGATTTTATCTTTGTCGTCGGTGATCGGCTTGAGAGCGCGCAAGGCCGTTTAGCGCAGACGTCCTTGAGGGATTTCTCGACTAGCAAACCCCCTGATGGTGGTGGTACAACAGAGGAAGTCCGGCATTCCAAAACGAACCCATCGTCTTCCGACGAGGTACATTCCACCCAACTTGCACTCCTATCGTCCTCCCGAGCACCATCTGTTGCCCAGCCACCGCAGATACAGCCTGCCCCTAGGTATGCAGAACATGAGTCAAATCCCGTCGCAGAACGCGTCATGGCAGACCCTGCTTGGCGTGCAGCGCACACCTCTATGGCACCTGGATTTGTCGCTGGGTATTATGCCCACTCACGCCTGCATCACCTTGCAACATGGAAGGCAGAGCTGCGCACCCTTGTAGTGGAGGCTCAAGAGCGTGCCGAACGGGGGGATGTCCAAGGTACATCCGGAACTTTAGGTGCACCGTTGGGGGTGAGTATGCGTGGTGCGGCACTCGCCATGAAAAGCCCGTTAAAGGGGAAAGAGAGAGCAAGCAGTACGAAAGAACGGGTGATAATGCATGTGGATTTTGACGCCTTTTTTGTGAGCGCCGGCTTAGTTAGCCGCCCACACTTGCGCGGAAAGCCCGTGGTCGTGTGTCACTCGCAACACACACATGGTGGTGCGTCAAGCACGAGTGAAATTGCCAGCGCCAGCTACGAGGCCCGCAGATTTGGTATCAAGAATGGAATGAGCCTGCAACAAGCGCGAAAGTTGTGCCCGGAGGTGATGACAATACCCTACGAGTTTGAAAAGTGCGTCTTTCCCAGACTAGCGGCGGCTACTCATTCGAGAATAGTGCATCAGATACAGAGAGCTGTCACTTGAATTCTATACCATCCTGATGTCTCACGCGGACGATTTGCAGGCTGTGTCTGTCGACGAGGCGCTCATCGACGTCACATCAACCGTGGCGCAAATGACGGTGGTGCCCACAAGTGTTGATGGTGATGACGATAGTATTTCACCGGACATCGCCAAAGAACTTGCAGAGTCCATGCGTGCACAAATTAAGGCTGTCACGGGGTGTGAGGGTACGTATTTCGCGGTTCCTGATCACGGACCCTGACATCGTGTTCAGTAAGCATTGGAATCGCGCCGAACGTCATGCTTGCACGTCTCGCTACCCGGCAGGCAAAACCTGCCGGCTCGTTTCATCTGCTCCCAATCGCCTTTCCAGATTTACTTCCATCACTGGACATTCAGGACTTGCATGGCTTCGGGAGGGCCGCACGTGACAAGGCCCATGAGAAGCTTGGAACAACCAACCTTGCCGAACTTGTCGGGCGTAGTAAAGCGGCATTGTGCGATGCCCTGGGCAAGTCTATGGGAGAAACGCTGTACAATGCTATTCGCGGCATTGATGAGCGCAAATTGGAAAGTGACAAACCACGGAAGTCTGTTTCTTGCGACATCAACGTAAGGATCGGAGCCTCGTGTCACTCTGATCGACAGAAGCTAACTAAGACACACATAGTATGGCATACGGTTTGAGAATGATGACCAGGTGGAGGCATTCATTCATCAGATGTCCGAAGAAGTCGCACACCGCCTTGATGCCATCGGTGTGAAGGGCAGGTCCTTAACTCTCAAAGTGATGCAACGAGACCCTGCTGCACCGGTTGAGGCCGCAAAGGTAAGCGAACACACCCATCACCAGTCGACGTCATTCACGTATTTCGGTATCGGGCTTAGTTCATGGGACACGGTCAATGCATGACGTACAATAAGCAGTCTGCTCTTGCGGACTCAGAGGGATACGCGACAAGTGACCCACGCGTGATCGGAAAACTTGGCTGGCGTTTACTGCGTGCGCTCAATATTCCCGCACGCGAACTTAGGGGGATCTCGATTCAGATACAGAAGCTTGACGCGGGTTCAGGGTGTGAACCCACAGCTGGACAAGGGCGCCTACCGTTCCGACCTGCGCCGGATGCCACCACCGCGAGTACCATCACGGGAACCGCATTACAGGACCGGGCGTCTTCAAGAGTGCTCGTGACCCCACAGCAGCTGGAGCCGGAAGCTCCAGTGGAACAAATAACGGAGCGAGTAGACCTGCCGTCATTCTCGCAAGTTGACATGGCTGTGTTCGAAGCGCTACCGGAAGATATTCGCAAAGAATTAGAGGCAGAATATACCCGGCGTTCAGCAGCACTGGCAGCACCTCCTCCAAAATCGGAACTTCCAGCCGAACCTCCGCCTCCCCGTGTTGCTGCTTCTGTAACACCGTCTCGTGGTGGTGGTGCAAACGACAGATTCCGTGTCCGCGGCGCGAGTACAAGCAGAGTCAAACGAGGTACTTCCTTTGCCCGTCAAGCACGCGGAACAGCCTCGTGGCTTCAACCACCACCACCAGCACCAACGCGCGGCAGTGGGAACGGTCCGCCCCGCGGCGGGCGGGGCCGGCCTACCACCCCGTTCGGCCCACCTCCCGCAGCAGCAGCAGCAACAGCTGCTGCTGCTACGACAACGATACGCATCAAAGCGGGTGAGCTGAGCGAACTCGGGATCGACGAAGATGTCTTTGCAGCGTTACCCGTTCGTATCCAACGCGAGCAACTCGCAGCTGCACGCGGTGCGCGCGTGCGTACATCGCAACTGCCTGTACGGCCTACCAGTCCTCTCAAGCCTCTACAACGTCTTGGGGGTCGTTGGGCCCCACCTAAAGGACCGCACGAGTACATACCTCCGCCACCGCCTCCGCGAGCGCGCTTTGCAGAGGCGGAGAAGCCGGCGTTGCGGCTCGGAGGAGGAAGAGGAAGAGGAGGGAGGACTTCCGAGTCGTCTTCTGTGGTGGAAGGTGTGGATGTGCGGCAGGTCGTGCGGGCGTGGGTGGAACGATTCAAGGATGATGAACCGCATTTGGGGGACGTTGCGCTCGTTGGGGGGTATTTGGTACGCTGTGCAGAGACGGACGTCGGGGCTGAGCGGGCTGTGGGCGTGATGCGGTGGTGGGGGGCGCTTTTGCGAAGGCGGTGGGCAGTTTGGGAGTATGCGGACGAAAGAGACGAGGAGCCCGAAGCTGGTGAGGACGTCCGAGCTGAGATGGTAGGTATGGCTTGGTGGCGTGCGTATCGCGAGGTTGGGAATCAAATGAACGAGATGATGCGCAAACGGTTCGGAGGAGGACATTTGAAATTCAGATAGTATTTACATACCAATAACAATTATGAAGACCTAACAATACTGTAGTGTAGTGTAATCCTCCTCCATCTATTCTTACAAGCACAGATAACATCAGTAATTCAGACATTGGCGGGTTTGGTGCCGGTGGCGAGGAACAATTGGACATCGCGTCCCCATTTCTTGACCGACGTGAAGGGGTCATAAACGACGTTCTCGAGACCGGCGCGTTCGAAAAGAGCACGCGTCTCGTCCTCCGAAAATCCACGTGTGTGCGCGACGATATGCTCATAATCGGCCATGATTGGTCGCTGAGCCTCATCCGCCTCTACGCGGACAATATCGGCTACGGCGAGCGTACCACCTGGTTTGAGATACTTTGCCAAATCGCGCGTGACATCTTCTACCGAGGGGAAATGGTGGTACGCCATGGAGCACTAAGGACCAAAAGAAGAAAAAGGCATCGATCGATTAGAATAACTAGGGTAGGAGGATATATATATAGAAGAGTGGAGGGGAGGGGAGGAAGTATGTGTACGTACCACGGCAATATCGAAGAGTTGTTGCTGTTGAGCAGCGAGCTCGTCGAGCGAGCCGAAAGCACGCATTTCATGCGGTTCGAGACCCTGCGCGTTCGCACGTGTATTGTACACCTCGACCATGCGTGGGCTGATATCGACGCCGACGAGCTGGGCCACGTACGGCGCGAGCGCACGCGAGACCTGACCTAGTATGTATGAAAAGAACGTGGGTCACGGTAGAAAGGGGCGGTGATATGAAGGGTGATTGAGGGGTAGAGGGGTTGGAAAAGTAACCTCACCTGAGCCGCAAGCGTAATCCAGCACGGATGTTGTGTCTTCGTTGAGGACAAGCACGCGTCGCAGCGCGAGGGACAGACGGTCTGCAAACTCGGCGGCTTCTGGATGGCGCTTGTCAAAGTCGTCGCCTAGCGCGTTGAAAAAGGCTATATTGGCGGCTTCGATTCCTTGCTGTGTGTCATGCTTTGGGATGGTGGTAGTAGTAGTACTAGTGGTGGTGGTGGAGTTGGGCGTAACATGGTAAGGATGGTCGTGGTTGTGCGTGTGCTCGCCGAGTACCTGGGTCAGCGTAACTGCCGAATCGGTGGGTGGTGCTGATCCCGAGAGAGGGTGTGGCACTGCGGGTCTAGACATGGTAGGTAGCCAGATGCTGTGGAGTAAGATGAAGCCTAAGGATAACTGTCGCAATCGCAATAATAGTTATTAGGTTAGGGGGTACTGGAGCACACTGCACCACAGTTAATTGATGGGCACCGCGTTGACTGCGCCTCTTTTTACAGTAATGAGGTGGAGTACCCGCACGGTGCGTGGATGTGTACCCTTCAAGTTGCAATCGTGATATGATGACTCGGTTATGTTGATTATGTGAGAAACTTGGAGGAATTGGTTTGTCACGCTCGACATACTCTGTAGAGTAGTCACCGGCTTCTTTCTAGAATAGAATAGAATAGAATAGAAAAATCTGAGATTGCCAAAACCCGTGTCCAAAAGTCGGATCAATAGTTTTTGCCACGCGGCAGCGGTGCGTACGCCAACCCCGTGCATGTCGTCAAATAATAGGGTCAAGGTTACCTGAATCAGCGCCAACGTGTCGCGAAAAGGCAAGCTGTCGACCCGAGGCGTAATCTTAATCTTCGGGCGCCTCCGTGTGACCGCACGGTACCTGCCAAATTGGTCGAATTATTACCTCTTTTCACCTAATTCCGTGGACTTCCCAGCTTCCCTGTCACGGCATGCCAGTCACGTTGTCAACGCATGGGTAAATGCTAGGACAGCTCCATTAAACTTCTCGCCCCCCAACCCAAGCACAACCCCTCACAAACGCAACAGCAACCGAACAAGACAAGAAGACAAGAGCAGAACAATGTCGATTGCATGATCGAGAACATAATTCTACCAAATGCTAGAAGTGTACGATTACATGGTATGTGATTGATGATGCTCGCTTCCCTGAATAAACAATAAAACTGCCAAGTCCCACGGGCCACAAATGAAAATGGATCAATGGTAATGTCAAGTGCCAACGAGTGTGGAGGGAAAAGGTGATTGATGCAGTGAGCCGTAGGTGTGTCGGAAGGGAGAGCATCAGCGATTATTACATAGATACATAAGTGGTCAGGGGCCTGGGTTGGCTGCAAGACGGTGCGGAGAAGTTAATAACTGAGAAAGAAAAAATGAAGCACGCCAAAGATATCCATGAGAGCAGAGACGAGATATTTAGAGGGAAAAAAAAGAGAGGACACCATACGCGCAGTTACCAGACAGCCCGCGTAGCATACGCAAACTGGCCATGCGCAGTCTTTGGCTTTTGGGAAGCGACAGCCGAGTGAGCATTAGCTATTGACTGAACGGTCTTCGTGGGCTTAAGAGGCATAGACATCGGCCCATGGCCGTGAGGGATTACAGGAGCCTCGACAGGGCTCGATTCTGCCGAAGCGACCTTGATAAATCCTGGCCCATGCGCATCGGGAGGCGTTTGCGGCGACACCGATGACGCGGGAGAAGTCGAAGCCGAATGTGAGGCCTCGGGGGTATGGGGCGGCGAGGAGGGGTATGCGATCGCAGGGCTAGGAACTACGGGAGGTGCATCCTTTGGAATTGAAACCCGGGTTGTAAACGAGGGAATAGAACAACTTGAGCTCGAGTTGACATTACTACTCGCGCTCGGATGAGCGAACGGCGCCGGCGCCGACTGAGGAAGTACCACGACCGGGTAAGGTCCCGGACCGGCGAAGTCGTGTCGAACGCGAGCTTCAAAATCTCGCAACGTCGTGGGTTCGACATTGAGCTGCCACTCCAAATAAGAACACATCTCCCGTTCCATTTGGTTGATCTCCCGCAGCGCAAACATCCCTTGACCGACGATACACCACGACTTGTTGGAATATGTATCGTCACAGATGATCTTCGAAGCGAGCATAAAGGCAGAAATAAATAAGCGATGCCCCGAGGACCCCTTAGCCGCAGGGAAACGAGCCTTTAACCTCTGCAAAAGGTAAAGAGCGGCAAAGGTAACAGATTGATGTAGCCGTGTTCGGTGAAGTGCGTAAGCAATAAAGTGATCCAACCTCGGGGTCGGAGAAGAAGATGAAGGCGCCGGAGGATGGGGGACGTCCGGACAAGCGAAGAGGTGTGAAACAAATCTGCTACACAGCTTCGCTGTCGGCTCATGTCCATAATAAGGGTCACTGCCGCTAGAACCCTGGAGCAGCGAGTGTGAGAAAATGAGAGACAAGGTTAAAGTTCGGTAGGAGCACGAACCGATGCAGTGCCGTGTGCTGCAGTGGTGGTCGCTGAGGGTCTTGACACCTTCGGGGCCTTTCGAAAGGGAGAAGGATGCCTTGGAGCAGAGGGACCAGATAATGTAGCCATGAGGGGAGGTTGGGAGAGAAGTGATATCGATGGATAAAATTGCGAGGCTACACAGAAGGAGATGTGAGTGAACTGGGGTTAAGGGGTGGTCGTACTTATATGGACACAAGGTAAGGGGGGGGGAAAATTCTGGGATCTGGGAACGGGGGCGCTAAAAGCAATTGTTCTCACGATGAAGCCCATTTTGTTTTCCGACACTTGACAGCATTCGGCACTCAGCCGATCAATCCCGTCTCATTGGGCCTCGCTGCAAACACGCCCCCTTTGTTCACCATCGCCTCGAGGCCGGCCGCCACCGTGTCCTCATCCTGGGCCATCCATCATTGGACCACTGGCCCAAGCTGCCTCGCTGGCACCCCTCCCTTACTCGCCTCAATCAGAAAAAAAGAGACAAATCGGGCCGCAATCACCGAATCGCTATCCCCTTGCCAGGTGGCTCATAAAAGTCATGATGGATCGATCGCTCACCTTTCGTAAACTTTCCAACAGCAAACAATGTGGTGGAAACGGGAAAACGCTGCGCTAGCTCGAGAGGGTACGGAGGATGGGGGAGGGGGGGAAGGGAGGAAAGGTTCAGGGTCGGAGGGGAAGATGTGAATTCGAGTAATATATACTGTTACTTTTCGCTCTGCCACAGATCATTCCATTCCCCCATTTCCCTTTGCAAAATAATTTTTGAACCACCGTTCCTCGGCCCTCTTTCTAGGCACCGCACTGACAAGTAAGAGATCTCATCTCTGTATCAATCGGACCTTACCATTTCCGTCATCGCATTAGCACTGCCTTCTTCCTTATATGGCGTCTCAACGCCGCTTCCCCTTTCCACTCCGGCCCGACCGCACCAACGAAAGACCTGTAACCTGTACTTTTACAACAAATCTGCTGCGTCATCCTGAGCTATTCACATTCTCCGTGTTTCCGGACGTTATATCCAACCTAATGCCACAAATAAAACTTGGCCACAATCATGGAGTTGAGTCACCGTCATACATGGCGAGTCAATTTTTGTGGATCGGCCAATCATTTGCACATTACAGATCACAATACAACGGGCGCGCCTAAAAAAAAAAAAAGCACCGCGCATGTGCAGTAGCAATCATTTTATATACTACGCAACTGTCTCGTAAAATACATAATACACTTGATCTGCACGTCATCAAATTCTATCAAATGTAGCTGTACGTTGTAGGTGAACAACTTCTGTTTTAGACCCCGTAGCACCCGGTGTCGTAACCGAATTTGGAATGGTACCCCGCGTTGGCCGGGGAATGACAGCCACCAATGTGTATCCCTAATAACCCGGATGGCCATTGTATCCGTGTTTATATACTCGTATGTGCTTTCCTTCCCCGGTCAGGCGCTTGGTCCCTTGTGAATGGATATTTGAGGACTCCCTTTTGTGGTCCCCCATAGCACATAACTGTTTGCCTTTCGCCTAGAGGCGGGGAGGTCAAGCGGGGCAAGAATGCTGTGCTGAAACTGAGTGTCCATCATCAAGCTGTGTGACTACCGGCCCACTCACTACCCAGATATGACCCAAGGGGCCATGCCATCTGATCTACGTAGCGCCGTATATTCTGCAGGTCACACGTTGAAACTCGGTATAATTGACAGCTCCATCACATCCTACGGCACCCACAAAAAGTTTCAAATGTTATTCTTGATCCTGTTGGCACCCGTGTGACAGCTGGATGATCTTGGCGGCGATGTAATCGGAACTGATAGTATGGCCATATATATTCTATCGTCCCTGCCCATGTCTACGACCTTGATCCTGTGACACTTTTATACACGAAACAGGTGTAATTGGGTATATATCTCTTTACAGCCTTTGCCCTTTCCAACCACTGTCATGTGCGTCCGTCAGAAGGAAATCGTACCAAATAACCGCCAAAGGCGCCGTTGCAAGGTGCCAAAGTGCATGGGCGTCGAGCACACGGCGCCAGGGAGGAAAGTCTAGGAGCTCGAGCATCATCGCGGCGGTTGTCAATGCCACCGCCATCGCGGCCGTGCCAGCGTGTGCAGGACGATAGCTCCGGGGCATGTTCGCAAAGCGGGCAAATGGTGCGCTGCCGGGAATGGCGAACAGTAACCAAAGCGCGTGGTGCCCAAGTCCAAGGATAAGATTGAATATGATGTTATAGGTATAGTCAAACTGCTCCGCAAAGCCCAGGTATGTGACATGCGCTACGTATACGAGCGCAGTCAGGGCTCGCCAAGCGTGGAAGAAGGGGCGTCTCGGGCGACCGGGAAACGGTCGGGAAGCCGGATACAGATGAAAAAGTCGTATAACAGACATGTAGAGCGCGTAAAGGATCGCGAGGGCGGCCGAAAAGTAATCCAATTTCTCTGTTAGTGGCGTGTCTGGGGACGCGCGAGGCGCCCGTGGGCGGCGCACATCAATCAGCGAATATTCGTTTCTCATACATCAGATGGGTTGGATGGAGGGACGTAAATGAATGGCTGTAGGTATGTATGACCGCCTTCCAAGGTGGAAAGGAGAGAAGCAGGGGATAGATGAAGAAAAAGGAGACTCACCGCGCGTATGAAACACTACAGACCAGACCCACGCGTTGACACTCACGTAGGCCCACGTGAGGTAAAATGGCCGCATTGGGTGCGCGGGATGCATGCCGCGGTGCAGCCAGTCCGCGCCGAGAACGTGCATGAGCAGGTTGGCGAACGAGAACGCAACTGCGGCTGGTTCCTGCATACCAGCAAAGCGCCAGAACGGCCACTTGCCATAGTACTGCTGTATCCGCACACCGCTCTCCGTGGCTAGGTCGGTCAGGGTATGCATACAGGTGTATTTGCAGTCATCCATGCACGACCATCGTGTGATCCGCAGTACGAGCGGTTGCGGGTGCAGTGACCGACCCTCGGGCGTACATGATTGACGGGAACATTGCTGTAGACACCCCTGAAACTCGTTTGCGCGGTCACCTGATGAAGCAAAGGTGTTGACGGCCGTGAATACCGTGAGTACGAGGAAGAAGAGCGGAATAAAGTGGAGGCGAGACGTGGTCATGCCTCAATCGCGGTTTGGAGCGAAAGGCAGCGTATAGCGATTTTTCCGGACTGGTGGCGCGATGGCCGGAATGTGACCGGCATGTCATCGTGGGTATTCGCTGACTTAATTAAAGGCAGCGCGGACCAAACACCGCATTTGCTCATCTGTTTTGACGCTTCATGTTCCGAATCTGTTGACGCTCTCATTCTTCATCTTTAATCCGGTTCCTCTGATTCTGCCCCTTTGCTTGCTCAGGTGAGCCCCGGCAACGCCTCGGTAACTTCTCACAGGTTATACCGAGACCCCTTATCGCTCCGGCTGTCATCGGAGTAACTTCCACTCCAACGCATCCACTTTCCGGATTGAATTTCTCGTCGGAAATGCTCCGCAAATATGAAACGTTCACTTTCTCTTCTGCAAAATTTTTCGCGGATAGGGGTACAGAAGGTGTAGCCCAACCCTTGACGGAGAGGGTCAATGTGAGTTCTCCACCTGGCCCCAAAACAATGATCACCCGACTGTGGACTGACCTGGGCAAAGCCCCATTCTCGCCCAATTGTGTCATATTATTTTCCGAAGGGTGTTGGAGAACACCACTATGGGGTAAGCTGTGCAAATTCACATTGTTCGTGTGCTTCCGTGGCCCACACTGCTGCGCACAGGAACGACATCCGATGAAACCCCACAGGCTATCTCTGACCAATGCATTAGTAATGGGGTATGGACTCGACAAACAGATTCACCAAATTTACAATCCGCGAATCGCAACCCGAGAAGAGCTCGAAGCTTACCATGATCCTCAATACATAGACTTCCTATCCAAGCGAGTATGTGACACCTTAACTAAGTCTATCTTGCTGACCGAGTCGTCGTCAATACACAGGGTGACACCAGGAAATCAGGATGAAACGAAACACCTCATCGACACATTCAACTGCGTCGAGGATTGCCCAATATTTGCTGATATGTTCGAGTTTTGCAAGATGTACGCGGGTGCCTCGTTGGCCGGTGCCCGCAAACTCTCAGCAGGCACGACAGACACCGCGATTAATTGGTCTGGAGGCCTTCACCACGCTAAGCGTGGAGAAGCAAATGGATTTTGCTATGTCAACGATGCCGTGCTAGCTATTCTAGAGATGCTCAAGTACGTAGTGATTGCGGGCCGCGCAAATCACAGAACTCAATTGATCATCACAGGTACCACCCTCGCGTGTTGTATATTGACATCGATATCCATCACGGCGACGGTGTCGAGCTTGCCTTCTATCATTCGAATCGCGTCATGACCGTCTCTTTTCACAAGTATACCGGCGACTTTTTCCCTGGTACAGGCAAACTGGATGATAATGGTGCAGGTCTCGGCAAGTACTTTTGTTTAAATGTGCCCTTACAAGACGGCATCGACGACGATATGTATCTGACCGTTTTTAAAACGGTCATCGGAGACACCGTCACACACTTCCAACCCACAAGCATCGTACTACAGTGTGGCGCCGACTCGTTGGGTCTTGATCGACTGGGGGCGTTCAATCTATCCATCGCCGCTCACGGAGAATGTGTCAATTACGTACGCACTTTTGGCGTACCATTACTCGTAGTTGGCGGAGGCGGATACACTGTCAAAAATGTGTCGCGTTGCTGGGCATATGAGACCGCCGTGCTGGTCGGCGCAGATATTCCGGACACGCTACCTGCAACGATCTACGACGCGTACTTTGCAGATTCAGGCTGGAAGTTACATCCACCGCTCACGGGTAGGGTCGACAACCACAACACCCCCGCAAGCTTGCAGCGCATCACAATGAGCATCCGCGAAAAGCTGCGCTACCTCGGTGGCGCGCCGAGCGTCATGATGCGCGAGATCCCGCCGGGGCTTGAGGAGTGGCTTGCAGCTGAGGAGGCAGTCGTGGAAGCGGAGCAGGACGCAGAAGCCGATGCGAGCATGAGTGCGCGCCCGTCACGCAGGCGAGCTACACATAACGAGTATTATGAAGGCGACGACGATGTGGATGGGGACGAGGACGCGGACGGCGATGATATGCCCGCGCGGCGCGGAAGCACGCGTCGCACGCGCGGGAGTTCCCGGCGCGGGGGTCGACGGTCTTCTGCGCGTAGTCGGCCGGCGGCGGGAGGTATTAAGGAAGACGAGGAAGAGCAGCCAGAAGAGGTAGGAGGTGCGCCCGGCACGATGGCGACTGCTTCTGCGGCGCAACCTCAGCAAATACCACGCCCTAGCCGTTCGCGTCGCGGAAATCCACGTACTCGTGCTCGGCCACGTGCTAAAGATAAGGAGCAAGAAGATTCGCCTCAGACACCGTTCGACGAGGAACAGTCCGCGATGGTTTCGATGGAACTTGATGTGGAGGCGTAATAGAGTAGTGTATCAGTCAGTTGATGTGCCTCGATATTACCTTTTGTTTCCAGCCCAAGCACGGAGTTCGACGTGAAAGGCTGGTCCTTGGAGATAAGGGCGTAAGTCAGGGGGTGACTTGCCGCCAATCCATCACGGCTCAGTGCATCAGAAAACGCCGAAGTTTCGCAATGCAATCCTTGTCGCACAGTTGGTGTCTTTGCATCTTCGTTTTACGCACTACTAACCATCCTACATATAGAATACCTATTTTACAGCATCACAGTCCATTTTGAGAAAAGTTGCTATCAAAACTATTTTAGTCCACGTGGCTTTGAGTGACATGGCTACAATTGATTAAGCCCCTTACTGATATAGCGCCGATGGGACAGCGCTCCGCTTTAGGGATTGCGCCATTTTAGTATCAGAAGGGTTTAGAGAAATCGAAAATCGTGATCTGGACGAGATGGGTCGGGGCCTATCGAGCCCCATAGGCCATTCTCTGAGATTACACTTTCACCACATTCAGTTCTATCTTTTTCGATGAAGAACGGCCTAGGAGCTATCTATCACCCTGGGTTGTAGGGTGCAGTGTATGTTTTCCACATAGGGAGGCAGGGGGGCGATTTTGCTAGTGATGTGCCCGCATAAGTGTTTACGACCAAGGGAAAAAGAGTGTTGATCGGTGCTAACGCGGCACCGGACGCGGAAATGAGGAGGTGGGAACTCAATTGGCAATTAGGGGGCTCAAAAACCGTCTGTGCAATTCAATCGTTGAAGATTGTTTTGCATGCAGGTGAACACGTGGCGGGCCTGTGGTGTATGTGCGGTGTGGGGAAAGGGGGAAGGGGGACAAGGAAGGAGGGCTATAATTGAGATCGCTTTTGGAAATAGCCAAATACGGGCTCGAGCGCTCTAGATCGCAGGTCGTGGAAAGACGGTTTACTAGTAGAGCGTTTGGGTGGTTGCCAAGGTGGGCCTTCGAGCAGTGTCACGGGAACATCCCAAGGACGCTGAAATGTGAAATGAGGGTGTCACACGTTTATGGTAGAGCACCCTACACCATGCAAAGAGGCAATGGGTATACGGACGCTTACTTGGGCTGTAGTATGGAATGGAACCTGGAAGCTCATGTGGGTTTGGACTCGGAGAATGTGGAGCATGCCAGCGTCGAGCTAGCACGGGTATGGTAGTATGGGGCTCATTCAGAGCGCTCGTACGAGATCATAAGTAGAGTAGACTTATCGTAATCACATACAATAATTTCAGGACACAAGGATTGAACATAGAGTCCGCCACACAAAAGGTCGTGGGTTTGTTAGTGTTGCTCAGAGAAAC